>BQNB010014942.1:28068-45403 GCA_026074375.1 Tanacetum coccineum
TAGATTTCATCTCCAATACCGGTTAAAAGCAAGAAAATTGCTTCCTTTTCAGACTGAAAGTGTTCTTTGTTCTCTGGAGTCATGTTTAATATTGTTTCGACTGATGTATGTTGTGGAACTGCAGGACGACCTTCCGCTGCTTCAACAGCTTGAACTTGTACAGTTGTTGGCACGTAGGGACCACTTATTATACTCTTTTTCAGTCCGCCACCATTTGGTCTTGTGTCAATGTACCGTAGAAATCGTGATCTCCACTATGAATATCTTCCTGGTCCAAGCATTGGTGGTCGATCTTTCGAACCAGCTGCCATGATATTATTGTGCATTTGACTATCTGTTGAGGATGTGTTGACTGGAAGTATCCTTTGTTCCCATTTTATCGTGAATTATGAAGTGTGAAAATTTTGTTGGATCTTAAGTGGATGTGATTGTTGTTGTGGATTGAAATCAATTAACGTTCACGGGATTGATTAAAACCGAGAAAAAAATCGTATCTTTCGCGGGATTTTACAAAATCAAGAAGAAACCGTAAAACAAAAATTAATTGATGTTGAAATCGTTGTTGTCGTTGAAGAACGTAAGCTTTTGAAACGATTGCTAATGTTTGATTTATAACTTGAAAGGACTAATGGTGAAAGATTGATTTAACGATGAGGGATTAATAACAAAGTTAGGACAAATGGTAAATGGAGTATGAAGTCCAGGGACTAAAAGTGCAATTTTCGAAATTGTATAATTATAAACACGAAATTCCCTCCATGCATTTCATCTTTTTCATTTGAAAATGAAAAGATATAATACGTTTTGTATTATTGATCTCGCGGAGTGATACGGTAATCGTCGGTGAAAACCGAATATACCACGATGATCGAAACGACGACACGGACACAACGGTATACGTTATAAGTCCCGTAGATTACCGACACTCGAAACCGAAAACCGAAAACACTTAAACGAGTACTCGTTCGGTTCCTAAAGAATGTAGCTCGATCGGTTGTAAAAGTTTGGAACTCGTTCGATCCTCTTTGTTTTTCTACTCGTTCGGCTCTTTAGTTCGATGGTCTCGTTCGATCCTCTTCGTTTTTCTACTCGTTCGGCTCTTTAGTTCGATGGTCTCGTTCGATCCTTGCAATCTTACACTCGTTCGATCCAATCTTGAAGAAACTAGTTCGGTGCTCACTAGTTCGATGCTTACTAGTTCGATGCTCACTAGTTCGATGCTTACTAGTTCGATGCTCACTAGTTCGATCCAAATAGAAATAAACTCGTTCGGTTGTTGCTGTCGACCTTGTGTTAAAGAAACGTGAAACAGTAGGAGAGAAATGGAACTTCAAAACCAACCGTCCTTTTTTCTTGTCTTCTCGTAGCAGCCAAGAAAGTGAGAAAAAAAACTATAAGTTTGACACTTGGAGGTAAAAATAATAATAAAAAAAAAGAAAAAAAACGTGTAATAATGTGTTACAAAAACAAAAGTTAGCCAAATCCAAAACAGATCAAATACTGCCGAATATGAGAATCTAAAAAAAAATGACCACAAAACAAATCACGAATCCCACCGTGGCGAATGTATTTACCTAATGTTATCCCTAAAAGCGGATTAATCTTTCCTCAACCAATAAGCTTATTCCCAATAAGTCAAAATACTAGAAAAAGTTGAAAGATCTTATTAGAGAGAAATAGAGAGGTGAAGATTACCCCAACATTTCAAATTATGCAAATGGTAACCAAAACCCTCTCCATGTGTGGGAGAGGGTTCTATTATCCCTTGAGCATATGTGGCATGTGGGCTTTTTCTATTGGGCCGGGCTTGCTTACCTTTGCGCTTTGCAGCCCGAAACACGGGACAATACTTAGATTACAATCAAGCCCGTTGAAAACGACTAGCTATTACTAACAAGACTGATTTCGAATAATTAAGACCATAACATTCTTGTTCGATTATATAAAATTTAAGGGCTTAATAGTTCATCAATATAAAAAACGTAAAGATTTTAATACATAACAAGTGTCCCAAAAGTAATGCAGTAAATCTTTTGTGAATGTGACTCCAAAATATGACTTGAAATAGTGCTTCCCAAAATGCTAACCAAGTAGGATGCACTTAGTTACCTGAGAAAAACATGCTTTAAAACGTCAACATAATGTTGGTGAATTAACAGGTTTATGTATGTAAAAGGTAGGACCACAAGATTTCAAGTGTGTAATAATGTAACACATACAATATCACAAAAGTAATTACGCCTGCGCTAAGCTCATGACACTAAAGCTACAATATGTATGTACTAGCAATTTAATGCCAATAATGTGCCCGTGTGGATGTTCAACTCGTAACACCTAAATCCGACATGATGCACGTCCGTTAGTTTGGTACACCGAAGCTAGTGAGCGCTACTCACTCGAACAGGGATGTCAATCCCAAATAGATTTATTTATAACATTGGCGCTTACACCAAGTAATTGACAGTTCATGATTCATGGGCATAGTGGGTTATCGCTACTTAGGTAAACTCGTAATTTGTTTAAAAGTGAACTTGCGTCCATATGTAAAACTATGCATGTTTCTCACCCCCGATATTTGTAAAAGTATTGTTAATCATATAAAGCGGGGCTATGAACTCACCTCTAGTAAAAGTATTGATTATCGCAAAAATCAACAAGGTAATCGTCATAAATGATCCGTAATGCAACCTAATTAATTATAGGTCGTGTAAGAATAATGTATTTAAAATAAATACAAAATGAATTTTATATAGTTATATCACCACCTAATAGTTTGTGTTTAACTTTAATAAATTGAAATAGTGTTTACGTTAAGTTTACAGCTTTTATTATTTTTGCAACAACAATATATATAGTTTAGTTAATTTATAAAAGAATATTTATAAGGTTTTAAACAACGTATAAATATTATATAAGTAATGCTATATTATTTCCTAAGGTTTTTATAGTCCAAACGAACCCAAAACGTCCGAAAACTCATTTTACTATTCACATCAGCTTTGGTAATATGCAAAAATAGTGCATAAATTCTTGTGACACTATCCAAAAAATAATCCAAGTTTGGTTAAGTTTTACTCTTCCGTTATATATTTTTAGACCTCAAAACTAGCGTTCTTGTTGTGAAAAATCATTCTAAGCAAGTTTTTAGTTTTATACAAAAGCCTATTCGGACCTGAATGCCCTTAAAAACATGAATTATAAAATTGCCAGATTTATGCCAAAAAACTGTTTTGCCGGTATTGTTTCAAATCTAGTTTTGGTCATAACTTATTCGTTTTAAGTTTGTTTTTCGCGTTTTCTATATGCACGGAATTGTATTCAGATGAACTAACATATTTTAAGGTTTTAACTTGTTGAAAAGCCTGTATCCTACTGTTATAAAGCTTTTGTCCCTAAATGTATTTTACACATTTTTCGTCCATTATTTCTAATCCATTTTTATACCAGAAATCCACTAATCTATATAGTTCAATCACCTTCCACAATCACAATTATCCACTAACCTAATCCCATCAAACACTTCACAATATCATGAAATAATCATATGATCAAATAAGCTAGTTTATGACTTATAAACCTAACCACGCGTATAAAATCATAAGTAAGTAGTGTTTCTTATTTTCTTTGCAAATGTTTATAAAAGTAAACTAGTTGGTGATATAACTTTATAATCAAGATGTTTATATGTAAGAATACATAATGAAAGTATAGAAACATGAATGAACATAATCAATATGTAAGAAAATCAAAAGAGTGAATGTAGTATGCTTACAAGGTATGTGATCAAAAGAAACCTAGACTTTGCTTCTAAACCCAAAATCCTTATGAAAACCCCAAGTCTTGATTATGAAAACCTAAACTTTCTTCTTGAAAACCCTTGCTTAATATAGAAACCCTAACTTTCAAACCAACTTAAAACACCTTAGATTATACCCTTAATCAACCTTGTATGCTTGTAATATTGTAAAAATGGAAGCTATAAACTTTCTTGGGATACTTATTTGAGCCGTGGGCTTTGGTGTAGAGAGTGGGAGAGTTTTATGAATTTTGGCAAGTGAGAAGTAAAGTGAATGAAGTCTTACTAGTTCTTTATATATGCAAAATATCTAAAAGACCAAGACTTACACATATCATGAATTTAGGAGGGAGTGGCATTGGAAGATGATTGGTATGGAGGGGGAGTGGTTTTTTCATAGTGTGTAAGATAAGTTGGTAATTCTTGCAAGTAAACTTTGAATATAACTCAAAACTAGCATTTTAAGGAACTTAAAATGATAAAATCTTCGATTGATGATTCTCCCCCTCTTGACGTTTTAGGGGGTAATTCTGTGACTTTCTCTAATCCTCTCTTCAATGCTAATGATGATTTTACCTCTAGTAATGAGGGCGTTCTGGAAGAAAATGTTAAAATTTACGCAAACCCTCTATTTGATTTCGATGACGAGTACCTCTCTAGTGACGTAAATCCTCTTTTTAAAGACGTATTAGAGGACATCGAGAACAAGGACTCTTATGTTTCTAACCTTGATGATCCGGCTTTACTTGTCACAACTCTTTTTGATGCTAATGAGGATGAGTGTTTTGACCCAGGAGGCGATATTGATGAGATCGATATTGATGTTTCTACGGATATTAAGGACGGTTATCATGATTCGGAAGGAGACATAATCTATCTTGAGAGTTTGCTTATTAATGACACTATCCCTTATCTCCCTCCTGATGTGTTTTTAGATCATGACCCAAAAAGCTTAAATGATGAACCTAATATTGATGATTTAAAGATTAAGTAAAATATGAGGTTTACCTTTGAGGATCACCATTATCTTTCTCTCACATTTGTTATCAAAATCTTTCTTCCTTTTCTTACCTATCCTGTGAATTCTCTTATTCTTCTCTTCTCCGGGAGTGAGGATACCATTTTTTACCCCGGCATCTCCGCTTATAGTTTCTATTCCTTAGAGCCGGTGGCATATGAAAGTCTGATGATGATTTTTCCATTCTTTTGTTTCTACCCCAAGGACAAAGGAATTCGAGGTGAGTCAAGCTAGAGACTCGCATAAAAACAAGCGCTTCTCGGGAGTCAACCCGTGTTTCTATCTTTTTTTTCTATTTTCTAATAAGTGTGACGTGAGGAGGCTCGCCTCTTCTCGTGTTTCGTGGCTTGTGTTTTATGTTCAGGATTATCCCGGATTATGAAGACTCTCGTGCTCGTGGTTTTGTCCATCGCTCACTTGCATATTTATATATAGGAATCCGATATCTTAGATCTTATTGACTAACGTTTATCTATTAGCATAATTAATAAACGGCTTTAGATTTACATAGAGACCCCTTTTATATTAGGATTATGCATTGATTTTAGTATGGGGGTGGCAGTCCCACATTGAGGACAATGTTTAGTTCTAGTATGAGAGGGGGGATATCTATCGATGTGATCTTACATGCATTTGCTTTGTCTTCACGTAACCATGTTTTGCCACAAAAAATACCAAAATATTTGATTTTATGCCAAAATTAAAAAAAATCAAAAATAAAATAAGTGTTTTGACACGAATTTTTGACTTTCCGATGGTGAGAACAAGAATAAATTTTGACTTGATCGAGCATGTTGCGCTCTAGCTTGCCCCTTAACCTATATAAATTAAAACTTTTGCTAGTCTTTTAGACAAGAAGCTTTTAAAACCGCAGGAATTCTAGCTTGAATTGGCCAAGTGTTTGCATGTTTTTCATATTAGCTTTAAATATGCAAATCTATTGATTTTATTAGACTCTTAGCATTCGCGGATCTTCTTTATTTAAAGATTTTAAAATTACGAAGAACGAAAAATGATAGAGTTGGAATATAAGCTTAGAGTCTATAGAGTGGAGTCGTTGGATTCTTTAGAGATCTTAGAGGTTAATTTGTGGCATTTTGCTCTACATCAACTTAAATAATGTTACTATATTTGTTAAATAATAAAGTCACTTTAGTTTCTTTGCTGAGTATTAGTTTTTAAATCCCTTGTGACGATTCCTTCTGGTGAAATTATAAGATACACTTGAGGTTTTGTCACGTAGTTTGTGAGGAAATAGGTACGGATTCCCTAACGGCTGATACGTTGTCTAGATAGTTAAAAAGACCCATGTACTTAAAATTTGGGCTATAATATTAATATTTTTATGTAATAAACTAAAGCGAAATAAAAGCCACTGGACCCCATGATCGGCTGGCATACCGATGTGGTTGTCGTTTAAAGGGTGGATGGTAAATAATAAGAATAATTAAAATACGAGACTTATAAAAGCTCTTATGCGACCATGGTGGCTAGCCATACCGATGTGACAATTTTTAATTTAAGGTCAGAGGATCTTGGTCGAATTAGACTCTGGACATGTCAGCTCGCATTACCGATGTGACTGTTGTTTATAGGAACCGGGGGATTTAAATGTAGCCAATATAATAATTAAGCCAAATTTTCGACTACGGGGGTTATCTTAATAAAGCTTCGTCTCTAGGACTCGTAGTTGGTTAGTTTCGGATGAAATAAAAAAAAACAACACTTAATAATGGAATTTAGAAACTTAATGTGGACTTTTTCTCAACATATGTCTCTTTAGGAAAGGATTTCTAAACGAATTATGGTTGAAATACGGGTTTACTCTTGATTTGATTAAGGGACAAATTTAATTTGTCCACAATTTTAAAAAATATAATCTTTAGAGGGGATTTTTGGAATTAGGGAACGACAAAGTAGCTATGCATTACACAATATTTGCATTTTTGAGTGCGTTAGCATCTTTCCTGTATTTAAAAATGAATTTGTTTTTAAGCTTGGTTTTGGGCGGGTGAAAAAATCTCGAGGACGTTGAACTTTCCTTTTGGTCTCTATTTATAAGTGTGTCTTGTTGTGTTCTAAAAGTTATAATTAAATAATGAAAGTCAAACATTTGTTACTAAAAAAATAATAAAATAAATCAAATAATAAATAAAAAAAATTCTAATAAAAATTTATGGATAATATATTACTTATATATATATATATATATATATATATATATATATATATATATATATTTTATATATTTTCATATATATTTAAAGATAAAATATATATATATATATATATATATATATGGTAAAACGGGGAGTTTCAAAACTAATGATTTCTTAATCCCCTTAGATGAACACTTAGCTACTTTTTGAAGTAATTAATCTGGTGGTTGAAATTTTTGGTTTTCTATGTATGTTTTTGACATTGCGTGAGGACACGACAATAGCGTAGTATGGGGGATTTTTTATATGTGTCTAATCACATATCAATTTTCTTTATAAAAACGAGCTTAAATGACCAAAAACAAATAGAAAATACATTGTATTCGTCTGTTTTGTTAATTGTGTTGTGCAGGTAACAGATATATCAAAAATGGACAAAAATAAAGCCAAAAAGGACAAAACCGAGCACGAGATTGGAAGAGCGTGAGAAAATGAAGCCGAGAGCGTATTCATCTTTAATGGGCCAACCCGTACCCGTTTAATGGGCCAAGTCAGCCCATTAATACTTGAAATATACAAACCTTAGCTTAATATAAGCTTAGTCCAAATTCAAAATCCAATACACTAGTCCAAAACATTCCTGGCCCAAGAAATAACAAGCCCATTTCTTGATCCAAGTCATTTTGATAAAAACACGCTCAAAAGTTACTATACATCTTCCTTCTTCATTTTTACATCTAGTACGAGTAACAGGGTGAAAATCCACTCTCCACACAACCCCTCCCCTTCTAGAAGATCTATGTGGCACCTCTGACATCATATCCTGACACGTTGGCGATCCTAAGGTTTCTCATTGGTCAGAAGGACGTGGAGTATGATCTAAGGGCTCAAATGATGGATTTGGAATTTGTTATGAATCAAGGGTCGTGATTAGAGATTTTAGGACGCTCCTCTTCACCTAGAACCTTCTTCTCCTCACTATAAATAGAGGCTCAGTCACACAGTTGTAGCTATCTAGCTTTAGTAGTAGTTGTTAGCTTAAGTTTTATGCTTATTGTAATTTTCCTTATTGTATTTTCATTTTAAAAGCTTGTAATCTCTTTATCATTAATAAAAGTTCATTTTCTTTTTAATTTCGTGTTGAGCTTATTTTTACTTTTATGCAATTTCTGTTAAAATGTTTTTGGATGTTACTTAATAAGTTCAATAAGCACTAATTACCTTAATAGCTATTACTTATTCAGTTAAGCTCTCTTATAGTTTAACTAAATAAGTTGTTCACCTAAATCACCTCAAAAAGTCATAATAAGCTTAATGTGGATGATAAGCCAATAATGGAAGGGCTTATAGGACTTAACCAACTTATGTAAATAAGCTGGAGCTTGTAGATTGAGCTTTTAGAGCATTTATAAGTCCTTGTTTAGAGCAAATGACAAGGTATGTTTACTTTTACTAATTAGCTTAATTTCTGTTTTAGCTTATCAAACTGCTTAATCTGTGCTTATTAGTGTTTAAATGTGCTTAATCTATCTAATGTTAACTTATTATGTCTTAAATATCTAGTTTACATCATTACAATTAGTTTAATTTGAGTTTTATATCAAACTGCTCATTTAGAAGTCAAAACTAATCATTAGTTTAGCTTATGGTAGAGTGCTTATTCTTCTTATAATTTTGCTTATTTGTCCTTATTAATCTTAGTATTTAATCTGTTTTCATAATTCAAGGAGTATTTAGGTCTGTCTTAGCTTAAAATAGGATTTTCAAATTTTAAAAGGGTGTTTGGGTTAAGCAACATTAGCATGATAAAAGGTAGTGCAGACTGTTTTTAGTTATCAAATGGATTTCATAAGCTCAAAATAGGTCTACATACTAGTTTCCATAAGCTCAGAGTAGGATTGGTTAAGATTTGTAGGTTTTTAAATCAAAATTCTTAAGTCTGCTAGTTCATTGGTTTTTCAAAAATGCTTTTTAGTGAATTACTTTTAAAGTCTATTTGAGTTGTGTTATTTGTGTTCAAAACTGGTTTCTAGTGCATCAATATGCATCTATTTTAGGTTTATAGTCTTTGGTAAAGCCTTTTAAGTATTTTTTTGATCAAAATCAGTCAAGTAGTGTTAGCTTTTAAAAGTTTGGTATTGCAGATTAATTATGGTCAGATTCTAGCTTATCTTTGATTTATTTTGATTGCATTTAGCTTAATATGGTCTGTTGTCAATCTGTTTTGAGTTTTCAGTTGGTCAAAAATAGTTTTTAAATCTTAATTTTAAGCTGCAAGTTGTCATTTTATCTTAAAAAATCCAAAAACAAGTAGAGTAAACTATCATTTTCATTTGTATTTTCTAGCTTGTTAGTGTAATTTGAGTCTAGTCCTTTATCTGTTTTTACCTTTTAGCTTATTCTTCGTGCTTATTAGTTCAAAATCTTAGCTTAAAAACTAGGTAAAAGTACTTTAAACCCCTTTTTGTGTCAACTGTTTTAATGCCTTTTGTTGCTTTTCAGCTTATTGTGTTTGCTTATTTCTAGTCCTTAGTGCTTATTAGGTCTAGGTTTAGGTCTGTTTTTAGCTTATTAGTTTTCTTATTGCTTATTTAGTCAAAAAATCTAAACAGTTTTTAGCTTATTTTGCATTTTGAATTTTAGCAGCTTATTGGTAGTAGCTTATTGATCCGTTTTTCTTTGTAAACCTCATAAACGAGGTCTAGTATTTTTAGAAATTTTCTCAAATTTTTAGGATTAAGTTTAGTATTTTCTTTAAAAAGAAAAATAAAAAAAAATGTTTTATAAAAAGAGACAGTCACAAGACTCGAACATGTGACCTCCTCCTCAACACACACACGTCTTACCATCTGCCCTTGGGACTTTTTCAGTTATATGTTTGTTTCATATATTTCTTATATGCAAGTTTAGTTTTTAGCTTATTTTGCTTTTTGAATTTTAGCAGCTTATTGGTAGTAGCTTATTGATCCGTTTTTCTTTGTAAACCTCATAAACGAGGTCTAGTATTTTTAGAAATTTTCTCAAATTTTTAGGATTAAGTTTAGTATTTTTAGTTTAATTTTTAGTCTTATTTAGTTTTAAAAATAGGTTTTAATTACTTTAAAAAATTTTAAAAATATTTTCTGATATTAAAAATTAGTTTAATACATTTTAGTTTAAGAAATTTGCATTTTGAGTTTTTAGAGTTTTAATTTTGTAATTTGTGGTTAATTAGTTGCTCTTAGTTATTAATTAGTTTTTAATTGTTTTAAATGTCGTTAGAATTTAAACTGCTTTTATTCCTAGATTAGCGTGCATTTATATGCTTTCCCTTTGCGTTATTAGATTTAGAATTCAAAATCCAAAATATCGAATATTCAAGCACGCGATCACGAACTGAAACAAGATTTTCAATATTCACGCTTCGTTGGGAAAATGACTCGGGAACAATTTGAATTTTATAATGCCTTTCCGAAAGATTAATTTTTCTCATCAATACTTTTCAAAATAAGATTTTATTAGTCATTAGCTTTTTACTCTTACAATAAACAAGAGTAATTTGCCTATTAGCTTTTATTATATAATATATATATATATATATATATATACAATACCATACATACAAATAAATATTTATATATAAAATATAATATATAGTATCTAAATACAAATATCTATAATATATATAGTATATACATATATCTATATATCTAAAATATATATAGTACATATGTAATATATATATATATAACATATTATATATATATACATATGTATATATACATAGGTATGTAAATATACATATGTATGTATTATCATATAGTAACATATGATGTATATATATAAAACATAAGTTATAAATATACAATATATATATATAAATATGTATCATACATATGTATGATATACATATGTATCCAATAATGTATGTATACATACATATATACAATGTATATATACATAATACATAAAATATCATATGTAAATGTATATATAACATATGTATATAATGGATATATACATATTATGTATATTACAAATGTATAATATGTATAGTTGTATATATACGTTAAGTATATATATGTACATATGTATGTAATATATATATATATATATATATATATATAATATATACATATATACATATACTAATATATATAATATATAAAATATACTATATAATATATATAAGTATACATATATAACATATACATATATAGCAATAGTATATATATACATATGTACAATATTA
The DNA here is from genome assembly GCA_026074375.1 of Tanacetum coccineum. NCBI lineage: Eukaryota > Viridiplantae > Streptophyta > Magnoliopsida > Asterales > Asteraceae > Tanacetum > Tanacetum coccineum. The sequence continues at coordinate 39,273 of BQNB010014942.1, forward strand.
TTACAAATATGTACAATATGTATACATATGTACATTATTATATACATATGTATATATACATATGTATATATATATACATATGTATATATATACATATATATAATTGAATAATCACGTTTCAATCATATAAAAATTTTGGCCAAAAGATTTCGGGTCGACCATATTGGTACCATCTCCGAAACACGAACACTAGGGCGTGCATTGTTACTACAGCTGGCGTGAGGAACTCAGTCTAAGGTCATCACTCTCTCATAAATCCTATTGTCGTATTTGTAGTTCCCAAAGTTCTAATTGTATGATAGTACCGCTAATTGCGACTACGCTGATCAGTGGGATTGTTAGATTTAAGAAAAAGAATCGGTCACCGTGTATTTTACAGTTTATCGTAGCTCGTAGTTTAATGTATAACGTATGACATACGGTAATGGGCCGGGTAATAAACCCACACGTGTAAGCCCATACCAAGGCCTTAGGCCGGTTTGTGTAAGACATATAAATACCTCTTCTATCCCTTGGAAGAGGTGGTTGGTATTTCATAATACAAGCATTCACTTTCTCTCACTAGAAGTTTTCTCTCTAGTCTTTGTCTCTCTAGAATTCGGCTAACCCTAACCATCTTCATTGCGTTATGATATCCATTATCCTACAACTGGTATCAATGCTCATGGGATGATTAGATCGTGTGTATGTGTGTTTTCTTGCTTGGTTTAGATCAAAAAGTGTACTTTTTAAGGTTTTGTCTTGTTTTTCATTTTTCTCCTAGATTTTGATCTTTGTTGTGTTAAAGTTTAGGTGTTTGTAGTAGTTAGAACCTCGTAGTACTTAGTTGTGCAAAAGAAATCAAGCAAAAACGTTCAAAAGGGTGATTTTAGGTGTTTTTGTACGAAATAGTAATTTTTTTCTTGGCAGCGGTTTGGTTCATTGGTTCCTATTTCTTCGCAGCGGTTTGTCAGAAAAGTACTATAGACAGCGGTTTGTCAGTAAGTACAGTACGGAGGTTTGTCTTACTTGGACATCGGTTTGTCTTATTCTGCAACGGTTTGTCAGATAGGAAAGTGACAGCGGTTTGTCTTTTAGTGATAGCGGTTTGGATAGACAACGGTTTACAGGTTTTGAAGATTTATTCATTTCATAGCGGTTTACGAAACAAACCTCTGGCGGTTTGATTTTTAGGCAGCGGTTTGGTAATTTTTCTTCATAGCGGTTTACTGTTATTTTAATCATAGCGGTTTGCTAGGTAGCGGTTTACAGGCTTTTCAAGATTATACTTTTGACAGCGGTTTAGGAGACAAGCTATAGCGGTTTGGTTTTCTGGCAGCGGCTTGGTGTAATTTCTCTAGACAGCGGTTTACCTAGGATTAATTTAAGTAGACAACGGTTTATCCATAGCGGTTTGTGACAGGTTTTGAAGAATTATTCCTTGTAGCGGTTTACTAAACTAAACTCTGGCGGTTTGTTGAGTTCGCAACGGTTTGGAAACTTGACAGCGGTTTGGTAGTCTAGACAGCGGTTTGGTAACCTAGGCAGCGGTTTGAGCTACTGTTTGACACTTGGAAAATTTTTAAACTTTGGACTTCACAAAACTATAACAACAAAACACTTAATTAAACTTCACCACTTTTAACATACATTCACTAATCATTGAACGATCAACTCATATCATTTCACAATCACTTAAGATGGCTAATCTTTCTGAAGATATCCAATGTGCCGGTTCCGATACCCGCCCACCAATGCTCGATAGGTCTGATTTTGAGTCTTGGCAACAACGTATTCGTTTGTACTGTCTGGGAAAAAAGAATGGGGAAAACATACTTCAGTCGATTGATGAATGTCCATTTAAGATGGGAAAGTTTAGAGAAACACTTGCTGAAGGTGCACTTCATCTAGGTCCAGAACGGGATAGAGTCTTTGCAGACCTTACACCAGAAGAAAAGGAGAGGTTTAAAACTGACATTCGTGCAACGAATATCCTGCTTCAAGGTTTACCAAAAGACATCTACACACTCATTAACCATTACACTGACGCCAAAGACATTTGGGATAATGTGAAGATGCTCTTGGAAGGTTCTGAGTTAACGAAAGATAAACGTGAATCACAGCTATACGATGACTTTGAACACTTCCGTAAGAACAAAGGTGAAATCATTCACGAATACTACGTCAGGTTTACAAAGCTCATTAACGACATGAGAAACAATTAAATGACCATGCCTAAAATGCAGCTGAACTCAAAGTTTGTGAACAACATGTTGCCTGAATAGGGTAGATTCATGACTGTAGTCAAACTGAACAGAGGATTGAAAACATCTAACTATGATCAGCTGTATGCTTACTTGAAGCAACACGAGGCACATGCTAATAAGAACAAGATGATGTTGGAAATATACAATCAAATTCTATTGATCCTCTTACCTTTGTGTCTAATATTTCACCTCAGCAGTACCCTACACAATCATCAGCTATTCCACAATCTGCATATGTCCCACCAGTTACCCATCAACCACAATTTGCTGATAACACACAACTTGATTCAGGTTTCACCCCAACTGATGACTTGATTGAAAACTTAACTAAAACAGCTGCCCTACTCGCCCAATCCTACAAAACACACCTTCCTCAAACTAACAATCAACTCAAAACTTCATCTAACATAAGGAACCAAGCTACAGTTCAAAACAGCAGGGTTGTTGTTCAGAATGTTCAGGGTAGATAGAACAGAGGTCAGGGGAACAATGCAAGGGGAGCAGTGCTGCTGGAAATGGAGGATTTCAGAACAGAGTTGGCAATGCAAATCCTGGTCAAGCAAAGCCTATTAAGTGTTATAACTACAATGGAATAGGGCACATAGCAAGACAATGCACTCACCCAAAGCGACCACAGAATTCAGAATACTTCAAAGACAAGATGTTATTGATGCAAGCTCAGGAGAATGGAGTGGTTTTGGATGAAGAGCAGTTGTTGTTTATTGCAGGTGGATAAGATAACACGTTTGATGATGATGTGGATGAGGCACCGGTACAAGATTTGGCACTCAATGTGGACAACGTCTTTCAAGCTGATCAATGTGATGCTTTTGATTCTGATGTTGATGAGGCTCCTACTACACAAACCATGTTCATGGCAAATCTATCATCAGCCGATTCAATCTATGATGAAGCTGGTCCATTATATGATTCAGACATTCTATCTAAGGTACAAGATCATGATATAGATAGTGTTGGTAAGTATCATGAAGTACACGAGATGCAAAACGATGTACAACAGAACTACGTTGTTGACTCTGATGCTGAATATATGAGTGATAGTAATATTATTCCGTATGAACAGTATGTGAAGGACAACGCAGTGCAAGTTGTACAAAGTAATTTATCTTCTGTGCCAAATGATGCTTTAATGATGATAATCAATGATATGCATGAACATGCTGTCCAATGTGTCTCTGCGAATGAGCATAACAAAGTAGTTAATGAATCATTAACTGCTGAACTTGCAGATATAAGGAACAAGTCGCGATTTATGAAAAAAGGGCAAGGTTTGAATTAACTGAAAGAGAACAAAAGATTGATGAACAAATGAGAATAAGTATCACTGGCCGTAACATTAAGGAAGAAACTTTAAAAAGGGAACTTCATTCTGTAAAAATGCAACTCAATTCTACCATTGACCATAATAAGTTAATGAAAGAAGAAGTAGCAACTTTGAAAAAGGATTTTAAACAGAAAGAAAATAAATACCTTATAGATTTTTTGGACATGAAAGCTTTAAAAGAAAAAGTTAAAGATAAATTATTCAAACAAGATCAATCTCTTTAAACAGTTCACATGTTATGTAAACCAAAACCTTTTTATGATGAAAAGAAGAAGGTAGCAATAGGCTACAAAATCCCTTATATCTCACTGGTGTGATGCAAGTTCAGTCTGCTATCTATAATGGTCATGAAATTGTTAAGACCAATCATGCCTCGGCTGTTGTGCATGACTTAGAGGATACTCTTGAAATAGCTAAGATAACTAGGAAGAAAATGCTTGAGAAAATGAAAAGCCCTATGTGGATTGAAGGTAAGATTAAGATTGCACCCCCAAATTACGCGAAAGAGAATTATCTTGCAATCTTCACACCACAGAAACAATTGTCCGCAAATCAGATATTTTGGTCTTCTGTTCCGAAACCAATTTCAAAAATGACGGTGTATCCACCCAATACACCTGCAAAGCTTGTCCCCAGAGTTCTTCTAAAAAAAAGTCAAGTGAAAATTAATATTTATACACTCACACAACTTTTTACGGAATTTGATAAAACTTGTAAAAAGAGAATTACACCATGTGGTCTCGTAGAAGGGGAAAGGGGTTTCGAACAAACAAAGAAATGTTATCTTACTGAGGTAATTCCATTTTTTAAAATGCTTAAAGAACATTTTTAAGGAATCCAACAGCTCTCGTTAAATAAGTTAAAGAAATGAAAGAAATTTTTGAACAAATGGAAGCTGAGGTTGAACAAAATGATGTGGACAAGCGATGTGCGGACATTGAACGGAAAAACCTTCTCAATGAAAATGAGAATCTAATTGCTGATTGTTTGTCTAATGAATTGTTGTATAGTGTCATGAATGATGTGAATACTGCATCTAGATATTCTGAAATGCATGGTGCTTACACTGTAGAACAAGCACGTTGTCTAGAACTTGAAGCTGAGATTTCTAAATTAAAATATAAGATTCAAAAAGATGATCATAGTGAAATGATAAAACGTTTTTCCAACCTTGAGATAGAGCACCTAAATTTGCAATTGAAGTATCAAAATCTTAAAGAACGTTTTGGAAACAACAAATCACATACATCTCAGGATACTCCTGAATTTGACTCATTTTTTGAAATCAACAAAATGAAAGAGCAGCTTTAAGAAAAGAAGAACACAATTAGGAAATTAAAAGAGTAAATTTCTCACATAAATGAGAGACGTAGTGAGGCAGATCGTATTTTTAACTTTAAGGCCTTAGATTCTCAGAACATAGAGTTAAAAGAACATGTCACTGCTCTTCAAGAACAAAATGAGCATTTTAGGACAGAGAATGAAAAAGTTAACCAGCATTACAAGGAATTGTATGATTCTATCAAGATAACGCGTGCTAAAACTATTGAAAATACATCTTCTCTGTTAACTGAAAATGGAAAACTAAAGGCTCAGCTAAAAGGAAAAATGCAATGCGTCACTATGCCTGCTGTAAAACCAAAAGTGCTTACCCCGGGTATGTATGCAATCGATGTTGAACCAATCCTCCTTCGCGATAAGAACAATAGGGTAGTTCATCTAGATTATCTCAAACATCTTAAGGAAAGTGTAGAAACACTTCGTGAGATAGTAGAAGAAGCTAGGATTGAAAAACCATTAGATAATACACTTGAGAATGCCTGCTTTTACACTAAACGATCTCAGGAATTGTATATGTGATTGGTACTTGCCCGAAAGAATTCAGTAAAAGAGATAAAAAGGTTGCTACTAACCCTTTTGAATAGGAACAAGCAAGTTTCTTTTAGGGAAATATGCGAAACTTCAAATAATAACACACAAACACATGTTGAGCAACAGAAAGTGCATAAGACTAATGTCCTTGTGATTCCTTCTACAGGAGTAAACAGTTCCACTAAAGCTAGCGGGTCAAAGCCTAGGAGCAATACAAAGAACAAGGATCTTGCCAGCTAAAAGTGACAACAAAAAGAAAGTAGAAGATCACCATAGGAACAATAAGTCTAATTTGAAACAAGAGAATCGTGCTGATTCTAGTATTAGCCATAAGTGTACTGTAATTAATTCGAATTCTAAATCTGTGTGCATGACATGTAACAACTGCTTAATTTTTGCTAATCATGATAAGTGTGTTGTGAAATATTTAAAGTCTATAAATGCCCTCTGTTAAAAATGTTTCGAGCAAAGTTAAGCAGGTTTGGAAAGCAACAGGAAAACTGTTTGCCATTGTTGGTTATCAATGGAAGCCCACTGGAAGGAAATTCACTTTTGGAGAACAGTGCCCTTTAACTAGGTTTACTAAATCCAAAGTAGTGCCTTTAAAACAACCTGGACACGTTAGTTCTAGTGAAACTGTGATCACTGAGAGATTTAGTAACACTTCT
>BQNB010014942.1:55117-74156 GCA_026074375.1 Tanacetum coccineum
TAGACGTGGATCAAATGACATAAGAATCCTTTGAAAGAAAGGATACGTATAAGCACCGAGTGAAAACACAACGAAAGAAAACCGACAAGCGTACTACGACAAATAAACACATAAAAAAATATCAATACTAAAGACGGAAATTCTTATACCAATTATCGACTTTACTCGAAAGACCAAATTAAATAATGTTTTTATAAAAACCGATTTAAATTAAGAAAGTGTCTTTAAGTATAAAAATCATTTTAAATAATAATGAAATTGTCTTAAATGTAATCTTTAAAAAAATTCATTCTGGTTGTCATAAAAATCTAGAGATGGTTATCTAATGGTGTATCGTGCCTTACCACTATGAATCACTTTAAACCAGCTTTTTATAATAAAATAAAATTTATTTGACCACTCAACAATTTTCATATCCTATTTATATAGACCATTTAACATATTTTATTTACAAAGATCATTTTAAACACAGTTTTTCTCAAACACTAACACAATACTTCAAAAGGACTTTTATAATTAGACATCAATTATGAAATATGTTACTCAAACAAAAGACACCATAATACCAAAAGGGATCGTAAAACACCGTACAGACCCTAACACAATTCTATTGTTTGAAAACAAAAGAAAATATCAGGAACCATATACTCAAAATAAAATCAAACGAACTCGTACAAGAAAACTCATGCAAGACGTTACGCACCCAAAAGAAAACGTAAGGTCTTACTCAAAATAACGATCAACAGAGCAAACCTAAAAGCATCAATACTAACACGTCGCCAACGGGTTATGAAAACCAAGGGATATACAACCAAGGAAGTAATGATCCACACTAACATGTTAGGAACAATTAGTGCTTAAAAGAAACATTTGATACTCATACCAATAATCAATGCAACAAAAGAACTAACAAAACGCGCTTATATCCGAAAGAGCAGATCCGAACAAACCATATACATCAAGACGTCGAATAGGAAAAATCGGGTATCCTTATTAACGAAGTACGATGAAGGGATGCTAAGCTTAGACTTAGGAGATCCGAACAAACAACCGAGCAAACGAACAACCTCTATAATAGCAATACTAGGTATCCGCAAATACTAGATAGAAGGGAAACTTACTATCTATACAACTCAACTTAACATATCCTCCAATTAGGGTAAGAGAATAATTCTCTACCTATATCACCCTCCTTATCATGAATACACATATCAAAGGAAAACATTTTACACTACCATCTTACAACCAAACACAAATAAATGCAATCATGGTCACAAGTCTACGTGTGTGATGCCTTTATAATTATGTTGGCCACCATAATTATAAGTGCCTTCTTTCACACGTGTACTTACTTCCAAGATTACCCATATCAATCATGATTCACATATAAGCACATATACCACATTGCACATCTTAAACCACTCCAACTTAACACATAAAAGATGCTCCATCAAATAACTACTTACTTATATCAAAATAAAATCAAAACGACATAAAGGAACGAAAGTCTCGCAACGACTTCCAAAATACGAAATATCTATCTGGAAAAAATAATCAAAGTAAAACATGACGAGGTAAATGACGGGATATCTTATGCCGGGCCTTCGCGTGGTGTGACCTTGCCTCCCCCGCAAGAATCACCCGACTCCGCGAGTCCAGATCTACTACGCACATCTGACAAACGATCAACTATCCTATCTCCTTCGGTTCCACAAAAGGCTCCTCTTATGGATCCTTATAACACTTAGGTCCAGTTGGGAAAACGATTCCCTAACGAGACTTCTTATGGGTGGGGGAAAACATAGCTAAAATACTAAGAAAGCAATACATATCATATCAGAAAATGGAAGACAAAATAACTAAATAGAAACTTAACAAACTAGGTAAATATAAGCTATGCAATATAGCGGGGAAGCATAGCAGTATAAGCATTAACCACTTAAGCCCTAAATGCATCAACACGAAGGACTCTTAGGTTATAGTATAGCTCACCACCGAACCTTCTCTATAACCAAGGGACGCTATACCAACCTGTCACAAAACCCCACCAAGAACGGAAAACACAGGCATAACGAGAATGGATATCATCACAACACAATGGCATCTATATAGAGAATACTAAAATGCATTAAATTAAACATAACATAACACAAAAAGTGTCATGAAAATATCCAAAACAACATGATAAAACAAAAGGCGTCTTATATTAATGAAAAAGGGGTTTCTCGCTAATATCAAGACATGCAACATCCAAACAACCTAAACAAATCAATCCAAATCATTCAATCAATGCCAAACATAAAACTAGGAGATTAAACTCCACATGCAGCCTATGGTCTCTCTAGCCACTTCTCTTAGTCTTAACATCAATTTGACCTTGAGGCTAAACCAACTATCATCTAGGCGTTTACAAAGACCATACGCCTAGAACACACACTTATTTAGTCGACTACATTTTTCTGTGCACACATAAAACTATGTCTATGGATCTCTTTATATAATAGAGTCCATAAGACTTACAAAGGAAATCTATTTGAATTAGGAAACTTGTCAATTAGCATTAACTTTAGTCTTCTGTTTGACTAATCAGCATTAACTTCAGTCTTCTTTTAATTAGGAAACTATTAAATCACATTAATCTAGAACATTAATGTTTAGACTCATCTTTATCTTCAACAGTAGATCTTTTATCTTGTTTCCTCTTAGCAATCTTGTAGAATCCTCCATCTTTCTTAGAATGTCCATAATGTCATATTAGCCCTCTTGTTTCATTCTTTTGGCTCATCAAAATCTATAATTTCCCAACAATCTTCCCCTATTTGATGATGACAAAACAAACAAATTCTTGCACGAACTTCATCATAAATTAAACAATCATCCCCTTAACTTAAGATTTCCTTTGAACTTGTTGAAACTTCTTCCACACAATGAAGTCTTCAACATCTTGTTCCATGCCATGCCAGCACACATAATAAGTTGCAAATAATATCATCTTTGTAACATCTTCCCCTTTTTGTCATAATCCAATAGGGGACTGTGAACATATGCAACTTTGATTTTTACAATCACAAACCATATATCACACTTTTAATCCAAGCTTTCCAATGTCTCAAATTACCCTCCATGACGCATAATAAGATAATTAAATTCAAGCAGTAGAAATTTAAACTAGCAGTAGTAATAATGACTTAGCAGTAGTAAATGAAAACCTTCCTCTCAAGTGGTGCATGAACATATCCTGATGGTTAAAATTTTGTCAATTAAGCTTCCCCTGAAACTAATATGTTAACCATCTCTTGAATCTTCAAATTCTGTAGGCTTTTTGTAATGATTACTGATGAAGTACACTTGATATACCAAACTTGAAACTGAAGTAAAATCCCCCAAATTTGTTACTTAAGCTTGTACTGTTGTAGATTGAAAACGGTGTAGAGAATTTGTGCTGATCAAATCTCTAAAAACACATCACCTCTTGAATTTATCCACATCGATATCTTCGTGTGACACTGAGCACTACAACGTAACTCCTTTAAGTGATAGTTTACCAGGTCCTCAACCAACCACCCCTTGACCGCTGGAAACAAGATAAACCATGTCCCAATCATAATTCGTATTCGTTCAAGCAAGTTATCATTGAAACCACCCAACCCCGATTTCAAGATAAAATAAGTAGACTCCTTCGTGAAACCTATTTCAATCTCAAATAAGTGATACCAAATAAACTCCGTAACCAATTCTTGTAATTAATCCCAAAACTAGCCATTTAGCCAAACATTCTTTTCTATCCGAGATTCAAACAATGTGTGTCATCCAACTTTGAACAAAACTAACAGTAGTATCTTTTAAGCACGAGCAGTAGTAACTACTAGTAACAAACCTAGCAGTAGTAACTAACCTGTTGTATCCGAGAACTTCTTATCCAGTCGAGAACAAAAACTGTGTGTCATCTGATATCTTTAGTTGCAGCAACACTCTTCCATGATCCACTTGTGTCTTCAGAAAACAGAACCATTAAGAACCGGACCTTGCAACCTTCAACACCATCTTCAACTTTTTGCAAAACCTTGTAGATCCTAGATCAAGAGCAACCTAGCTCTGATACCAATTGTGGAGTTTGTTAAAGCTCCTTAGATCGTTTATAACTCGAGATTGTTTAGATCTCATCTAGGATTAACAATAACAAAGTTAATAGAATATGTATAGCGGAATTAACATAAGAACAATGTAATTGTGACAAGGTTTTTCTTCATTATTATTCACTCCAAGCCCCAAATTCTATATGATCTATATAGAACGGTTACTCTAACTAGTAACAGGGTCAATTCGACCTTGAGGCTAAACCAACTATCATCTAAGCGTTTACAAAGACCATACGCCTAGAACACACACTTATTTAGTCGACTATATTTTTTTGTGCACACATAAAACTATGTCTATGGGTCTCTTTATATAATAGAGTCCATAAGACTTACAAAGGAAATCTATTTGAATTAGGAAACTTGTCAATTATCTTTAACTTCAGTCTTCTGTTTGACTAATCAGCATTAACTTCAGTCAATTAGCATTAACTTCAGTCTTCTGTTTGACTAATCAGCATTAACTTCAGTCTTCTGTTTGAATTAGGAAACTAATAAATCAGCATTAATCTTCAATTTGACTAATCTTTATCTTCAACATTAATCTTGATCTTGTTTCCTTCTTTAGCATATCTTGTAGAATCCTCCATCTTTTGTAGAATTCTATAATGTCAAATTAGTCTCTCTTGTTTTATTCTTTTGTTCTTTTGTCTCATCAAATCTATAATTCCTAACAATCTTCCCCTATTTGATGATGACAAAACAAACAATGTTCTTGCACGAACTTCATCATAAAGCCTGATGAAATCAAAGCTTCCCCTGAAGTTGAGATCATGGATCTCCCTGAATGAAACAAACTTCCCCTTAATTCAGATTTCCTTTGTAACCTTGCCATGCCACCACACATAATAAGCTGCAAATCTCTGTAATCTTCTTCCCCTTTTTGTCATAATCCAATAGGGGTCTTGTGAAGATATGCAACTTGAATCTTTACAACTACAAACCATATATCACACTACCAATCCAGCCTTCCAATGACTCAAATTACCCTCCATGATGCATAATAAGAAAAATAAATTTAAGCTTGCCTAGGAGGGTAAAACCTCCATACCATTGGACCAAATGCCCGTTGGTAAGAGAATACTGATTTAATGTGATGTTATTCATTCATAATAAATCTTTGAAAGACTTCAAACATGTGCTTTTTGTCAAAAATCTCATTTTCTGTATTGTGTCAAGATGATACTCTTTCATAAACAAAGCTTTAAGAACATGGTTGATAACTCTTGTGTTAGAAACAAAGAAGTCTCGGTCACTAGTAGTTATTTAGCATTACTAGCTCGTTAATTAATGATGTTTAATGTAATCGGGCCGACAAAGAAAAAGCCTGAAAAGCCCATCCAAAGGCCTCATATGGCCGGCCCCTTAGAGGGTTATAAATACTCTTCACTTGTTTAGGTTTAGAGTGAGTGGTGATTTACTGTAAACACAAAACTCATATGTCCTGTAAGTTTAATCATCATTCATTATTTTTCTTTGTAGTTTTTCTTTTTATCTTTAAACCTCAATCTTTCTTCTTAGATGAATATTTATTGGAACCATCAATCTTGATGGAAAGCCGTTGTATGATCAAATTAGAGCTGCAAGCTTAAATTCAAGTGGTTCAAAGAAACATAAAGAATCTCAATTTCGTGATCAAGAAACTTTGGCTCGCACAAGGTCCAAGAAAAAACCTTCTCAAAAGATTCAAAGCACTTCTCGCGATAAAAAGAGTGGACGCGTAATGAAATTGAAGCTCAAGTCCGCTGTAGAACGGGTTGAAAAATCTCAATTTCATCATCAAGAATATTTGGGTCACACAAAGTCAAACGAAAAACCTCCTTTGCAAAAGAATGAAAACGTGTCTTCTCGCACAAAAAAGAGTAGATTTGTAATGAAACTGAATTCAGGTGTTGATTGAGGATCGAGATAGTTGTTCCATACTGTGTCGATCGTTTCTGAAACAATGGCGTCGAATAGTTTTGTTTACGAGCATAGTGCAAGATTTCTCATCAATCGTCAACACACATTGACGCTCAATATTGACTAGGTGTTCTGACCGGCGTGAGGGAGACTTTGAAGAGCCGAAAATCCTAAGATTTTAGTCAAACACAAAGTTAAGCCAAGGAAGATGAGGTCAATGGTTGATATATACGAAACAGCTCCACATTGCACAGTTGAGGAACTCGATAAAAGGAATGGAACGAGTTGGGCTACTAATTCATGTTTTCCCGATCAAGAATTCCAGTTTCAGGGAGAAGAAAAAGAAGAAGATGACAAAGAAGAAGAGGACGAAGAGGAAGAAGGGTAAGCACGACCAGGATTATTCAATGTTGTGATAATGAAGGTGTGTTTATTTCGATTACCAATGGCAAAAATGATGAATCTTGTCGGATCCCCAAACAATTTTATCAGATAATAATAGTGCTCGGAAGTTAGTGAAAAGAGTGAAAGGGGGTAAAATGATCATGGCTAAGAAGAAAAGTAATATTTTTAAGAAGAAACATCAGCATAAGCAGTTAAAAATTAGTCCTGATGCCAGAAAGTTATGCTCATCAAAGCCTCAGGCAGTAAGTGGTCCAATAGCAGAAAGTTGCAGTGAAGATGAACGAGGCAAAGAGATTATAAGGCCATCATGGGCATGGTCTAAACGAGCTAGTCTTTTAAAAAAGTCACATGGCACGAATCAAAAGGTAGAAAATTTTAGTGGCAAGAATAGAAGGGCAGATTTACAATGTGGTGAAACAAAAGATTTGGGTGTTGAAAGTGAGAAGACTTCTTCAGGATGTGATTTCAAAATTCGTCGAAGCTCGTCTCATAATAACTCGAGTTCCTTACAAAGTAGGAAGAAATTGAGAACATCGTCACCTTTAATTAAACAGCCTCTCAATGAGTTTAGAAAGGAGGGCACCCGTATTCATCTTGATGAGGATGAGGATGATGATGATGACGACAACGACGATTTTGATGATGATGACGACAACGACGATTTTGATGATGATGCAGGTCCATCGCAACATTCTGATGGTGGTGATATTAGACCAAAGGGTAGCAAGTTTGCATCTTTATGCAAGAATCTATCATTCCCAGCTGCCAAATTCAGTTTTAAAAAGAAAATTTCAGCTGTTGAGAATTTAATTGAAGATCTTGATGATCGGCTTTCTCAAAATTCTTCTAAAGATCAATCTAGAATGAAAGAACACGCGGCTACAAGAACAAATGCTTCAAAAACCTCCAATAATGAATCTTCTGTGGGGATTTGGACTGTTAACAAGGATGAGGTATGTGATGTAGAATCCATTAGAAACGAGACGTTGTTATCCAATGTTGACCAAGTTCGTGTGTCTAGTTTTATGGGTTTGAGCATGTCATTTGATCCAGAATTTTCCAAGTGCATTGATCTATATGAAGATCAGATATGCTCAACTAACCGGTGCCCAAAATAAGTTAACAACACGAGAAATTACGTCAGGAGGTTGATCCTATACCAATTCCTGACCACCAATCATTCTTTTGCCTGCACCCGTAAGAAATGGGGAGAAAAGGTTCCTGAAGAACAAAAACTTCAAGCAACTAGTGTCCGGCTCAGTGAAAACCAGAATCTTAAGGATACAATGGATCAAGATTCAACGTCTAACTCTCCAGTTTCAACTATCTCGAACTCAAGATCTACTTCTGTTCAAGATGATACATATAAAAAACCGGTTTTTAATGGGGATACATGCTTTACAAACAAGGGTCCGTCTCAAAATAGTTTAAAGAATGATCAGCCTTGCTGTTGCTCTCGTAAGGAGGCTGCTTTAAACTATCAAGAATCATTTAACTCAAGAAAACAACCGATTGAATCAAGTATTACTAGTTCAAGGGGTTTGAACTTCGAATCTGAGATGTTTCCACTACAGAACTACCCGAATTCACCAGCACCTGCTTTAGTTGCTAGTCCTTCAAAACCTGTTCTCAGGTTAATGGGAAAAAACTTAACTGTGGTTAAGACTGATGAAGACCAAGATGTATCATTATCGTCACAACAGTTTAGAACTCCACAGTCAAGTCAACAAAATCCTCAACATCCCTTGGCCTTTAGCCATTACCAAAATGGCTTTGATTCTCAACATTTCAATGCTCATCCACCAATTAATATGAGAAGTCCTGCTGACTTGGGGCCCATAAATGGTGGTTTTGTGACATATATGAATCCGTATGATGGTGGCGGTTCTTATATGGGGCCCATGATTCCCCAGGCAAGGTCCTACCATGGTCATGATGCTATAGATTTTCAAACGGTCAGTGGAAGAAATGTTTACAACAATGTTCCCTCCGGATCTCAGCCTATAAAGGAGATCATTGTTTTAGATGATTCTCCGGAAAATGAAGCTGATAATTCTCTGGGAAATGAGTTTGTGAAAAGAAATCAGGAGCAGATGAATCCATTGTACTCGATGCCGTCACAACGATCTACTCATCTGTATGGTAGTGGTGGTTCAATGGCGTTTCATGGCGTTGGTTTCCAAACTTTTGAAAATGGAGATCCTGACAGGTGGAATATAGGATCCTCATCAGCATCGCCTTCAGTGTCTCATATGCGAACTTCGACCACATTTAGCTATCCTTAACGACTGGATGCTAGCTTACAGATGAATTTTTTTATCAATATCTTTTTACGTAGTTTGTATCTCTTTGATATGATAGATTTAGAGGTTTAAGAACTTTTTCGAGGTTGACAGAATAATAAGTGTTATATCTTAAACTGTAAAAAAAAAAAAAAAAAAAATTGTTAGAAATAAAGAAGTTTCGATCACTAGTAGTTATTTAGCATTTACTAGCTCGTTAATTAATGATGTTTAATGTAATCGGGCCAAAAAAGAAAAAGCCCGAAAGGCCTCATATGGTCGGCCCCTTAGAGGGTTATAAATACCCTTCATTTGTTTAGGTTTAGGGTAAGTGGTGATTTAATGTAACACAAAACACATATATCTTGTAAGTTTAATCATCCTTCATTATTTTTCTTTCCGGTTTTTCTCTTGATCTTTAAACCTCAATCTTTCTTGTGAGATGAATATTTATTGGAACCATCAATTGGTATCAAGAGACAAAGTGGTAGGTGTCTTGATCTTGTGTTTTTAAAAAAAAAATTAGGCCGATTTTTTTAAAAAAAGTTCCGGCTTATTTTTTTTAAATAAAAACCTTCGGCTGATATTTGGATTTTTTTATTTAAAAAAAAATTTCGGCTTATTTTTTTTAAATAAAGGTTTCGGATTTTTTTTAAATAAAAAAATTCGGCTTATTGTTTTTTTTTATAAAAAACAAAACTTTCAGCTAATTATTTTTATAAATTAAAAAAAACTTTCGGCTTATTGTTTTTATATAAAAAAAAACTTTCTGCTTATTTAAAAAAAAAGTTTTGGCTTATTTTATTAAAAGGGAACGATCTATATTGGTGGAAGTAAATATTTGTTTCCTAATATCAAGGGATTTGATTTTATATCCTTGGCGGTTAATTTTGGAAGTAAATATTTTGTTCCTAAATTCAAGGGATATAATCTTCTAAATTTGGAAATTATATTCTTGTTTTTTTTCTTCTACGTGAGAAAAATCAGAGGATTATTTCAACATCAATTCATTATTGTTTTACGGTTTCTTCTTGATTTTGTAAAATCCCGCAAAAGATACGATTCTTTTCTCGGTTTTAATCAAAGATTTGTAAAATCCCGTGAACATTAATTGATTTCAATCCAAGAAACACACAATCAAACACAAACAACCACTCAAGATCTGTTCATTCATTTCACTTTAAACAAGATGGCAACAAATGATAAAAAGTCAAGTGCAGCTGGTACGGATAACCGTCCTCTTATGTTGGAGGAAAGTGACTTTGAGTCTTGGAAGATACGTATAGAGAGGTACATTCGTGGTAAACCTCTTGGGAAGCTAATTTGGAAATCCATTAAAAATTGACCTACTCCTCATCCAACGATCACAGTCACTACAGGAGAAGGTGAACAACAAACTCAAGTAACAAGATAAAAGACTGATGAAGAGTTCACAGAGGCTGAGAACAACAAAGAGCGTGCTGACATTCAAGCTACAAACATTCTTAGTCAAGGGCTCCCAAGACACATCTTCAACACACTCAATCAAACCGAGACGACAAAAGAGATTTGGGAGAATGTGGAGCTACTCATGCAAGGATCTGGTCTCACAGAACAACAAAAGAAAGAGACCTTGTTTGATCAATATGAAAGGTTCCGGGATAATGGAAATGAATCAATTCACGACTACTTTGTTCGATTCTACAAGCTGATTAATGACATGAAGATCACTAAAATGGAAATCCCAGTTCATCAGAGGAATACCAAGTTTGTCAATAACTTACCTTCATATTGGGGCAAGTATGTTGTTAATACAAATAATGTCTAAAAACGTTATTTATATTTTTTGACCTCTCGATGTTTTGATAATAACAAAATGTGAAAACGTTTACTGTAACACCCCCATTTTGATAAATATAGCAGCAGAAGCTAATTTGGGGTATTACTTCATAGTACAACAGTCATAATCATAGAAAACGACTCAAAAGAGACGTTTTTGGAAAAATGTAGTTATCATTCATTTATTCATCAGAGTTTTTACAAAAAGAGAGGTCCCAAAATCTAGTAACATAAAGTTTGAATGATAACAGTTTAGCCATCTTCAAGTCCGTGCCACTCCGTGCCATAAGTTGCTCAATTACCTGAGATAAACATGCTAAAAAGTCAACACAAAGGTTGAGTGAAATTCATAGGTTTGAGTTAAATAGTTGAATACAAGTTCAGTAGTGGGTTACGTTGTTATACACCCATAGTTTGTAATAATTGCAACGAATACAATTATCATGAAAAACAGTATATAGGTTTAAGTTAAATAGTTTGAATGCAAATTCAGTAGTGGGTTACGTTGTTATACACCCATAGTTTGTAATAATTGCAACGAATACAATTATCATAGAAAACATTATTATTGCTCTAAGCTCATGACACCGAAGCCTTAGGTTAATCAATAACCACAAATAATTGCCCCAACGGGTGTCTTTGCCAAACACCCGCATAGTTATTCAAATGATGTGCTATTGGTTACCGAAAGTATAGGTACACCAACGGGGAAGTCCAGTCCCAAATAGATCTATTCACAGCATTCGCGCTTACCTCGACGAGTAATTAACGGTTCATGATAATGGGGTCTTAATGACAAAAGTAGGTACTTAAGCAATAATGCATCAGGATAGCATACAGAAAATACTTGCATTCATAGTTTATAGCATGTATCCCCCTCGTGGGTTTATAAAACATTTGAAAGATTGAAATGCGAGGCTATGAACTCACTAAGTCTTTGAAAAGTAATCACATTGTTATAAGATAAACGAGTAAGTAAAAGAGTTTGTAAACAAGCATGTATCCCCCTCGCGGGTTTATAAAACATGTAAATAAGTAAAGGCGAGGTTATGAACTTCACCTTAATAGTACAGGGAAATCTGATTGATGGCAAAAATATATGAAATGAAAGTAACGGCTTCGTATTACTTTGATTTATTAATTTATGGGGAGATTGTATCACTGTTCGGGCTATCATAATTCAGAGGTCACGCAGTATCGTTTGAGGAGCTAGGGCACTTTAAATCGTAAACCCAGCAAATTCGTCAAAACGAATACCCAAATGGAAACCCCTCACATGAAATTCCATAGTAGCGTGATACGATAAGATTATAAGTTTCTTCAAAAGCTAGTCGATGATAAGTTACGTTAAATATATAACGTAATTGATTTATAATGCGTCGATCGTTGATTAATAACGATAAATGTATCGGGTTTGAATAAAATCAAGTTTTATAACATTTATCTATATATTTATAATTTATATAAAAATATATTATTTCACATTTTTAAGAATACTAATATGGCAATAATTACCCTTGAATTATAATTATTTACAAAAGTAATCCTTTATATATAATTAGTATATAAAATAATCCTTTGACTTTATAACTTGGAAAAACAGCCCCTTATAGTTATGAGTTTAGGAAAATGACATTTTCAGCCCCTCTAGTTAATAATTTTAGAAATTTACAATATATACCCCTTAGCATGAAAACATTTGCAAAACTAGTCCAAAATCCATAATAAGGTGTTTTTCAATATAGAAAGTTATTTGCAGGTTATAGCTTATTATAATAAGCTAAAATAAGTTAGGAAAAATATCTTTTACAAGCTTATAGCTTATTGAAAGAGATTTCAAGTTTAAAGTACCAAAAATGGGTCGTTTAGGTTCGAATAATTAATCCAATGGGTTTGGGCTTTTAAAACTTGATAAAATGCTTATAGAAATTGTAAATAGGGTTATTAGAATAGATTATAATAACAGCTTGTGATTATAGCTTATGGATTTAAAGAAAACAAGAAGTTAGGGTTTCATGGTTTCGGTTTGGTTTATAAAATAAAAACGCCTAGGTTTTGAGCTTCAAGCTTTTAACAATGGTGTATATATGATCTAATAAACCTTATAAGAGTTATAAAACAGAAAGATAGCTTATTGAACAAGATTTGAGCTTACGGGTTGAGAAATGGGTCGAATAGGGTTTTTAGCATTCGTACGCCTAGTAACGACTTGCAAGGCTTTGTTTCTTGGTTTCTTGGTATCTTGGCTTTGTTCATAACCTTGTGGCTTCTCTTGCTTCTCCTTGATCCTTCCTCGGCTGAGCTTAAGACTCCATTGATGAATTTATGAGTTTTTGAGGTGTGTATTGAAATGTAAAGGGTATGTGGCTATTTATAGCATCAAGAACCCTTGGAGGCCAAGTTTTGCTAGCAAGGTGGATGGTTTGTGTGGTGGTTTTTGTAGCCGCCGCCTAAAGGGGTGACAAGGAGCTTACAATGCAACTTGGGGAGCAAGGGTTGAGGTGTAAGGTGCTTGTAAGCTGCTTAAAAGAGGTAGTAGCTTAGTCATAGAGGAGCTTAATTATTAGTTTAGGTTAAAAGTGGGTAAAAATAAAGAAAAGGGGTCGCGGGTTCAAATCTAGTTCGGGTTAGGGTTTTTGGTTTTTAATTCGTGTACATTGGAGTAATAAGGAGGGGAAATGTAATGTAAATGTACTACATTGTGACCTTATATCATGTGTTGATTAGTTTGTAAGAAATCTTTAAGAAAAATGAAGGTAAAACGGCTTATTTGGATTCGTGCTTAAAAAGCTTGTACATTGTGTTTTAAGAGACTTGTACATTATTTTGGAGGGAATTCATATTTGAATTTGATGCATAGATTACTTGTACACTTGCTTTGGTTGATTATACATTCACTTTAAATGTTTACATTACCCAAAATTAGGGTTTAGACGTAAACGTTAATGGTTTAAGCTCATTTAGTATTAACGTCGTGAAAACTACGTTAAATAGATAACGTACATGATAAAATGGATAA
This sequence comes from Tanacetum coccineum, assembly GCA_026074375.1. Classification (NCBI taxonomy): domain Eukaryota; kingdom Viridiplantae; phylum Streptophyta; class Magnoliopsida; order Asterales; family Asteraceae; genus Tanacetum; species Tanacetum coccineum. Next base: position 68,680 of record BQNB010014942.1, read on the forward strand.
TAGATAATTGACTTGACATGTTATGATGTTTGCTTGACATAAATGTAGATAGAATTTTCATAGGTAGTTGCGTGTGCTCGTTTACTTTAAATATGCAAGTTACATTGCATATTGAGAAAATAGTAATGCAAGTTACGTTGCATTATGAGATAATAGTGATGCAAGTTACGTTGCATAGTGAGTTTAATGCAAAAATTTCCCCGTAAAAAGGTGGTTTCTTATATAATAGGTGGATAGTACATTGCATCTATTTCAATAGACGGATATTACATTGATGAAAATTGAAAATTTAAAATTTTGGAAAGGATGTTGATGTAATTTCAAAAGTGTGGGAAGGATATTGATGTAATTATATAAGTTTGGGAAGGATATTTATGTAATTATAAAATTAATGAAGGATAATGACGTAATTACAAAATTGAGAAGGATATTGATGTAATATTAAACTTTTGTAAGGACATAGATGTAAATGCCCCAAAAATAGAATATTTATTTATAAATGAAATGTATTATTAAATTAATAAATTTAAAATCAGATTTTCCCCCCCAAAATAGAATGTTCTAAATCAGATAACACCTTCCCCACAAAAAGACAAAAAGAGGAGCGTAGTCTACGGCGACCCCCTTATAGGCCTGGCGGCCCCCTTATATATAAGGGACCGCCGGGACCCCATCAGCAACGACTCTTTTTTTGTCATTTATAAATACTGGGCCACCCTATCTGAAAAACACAACCTCTTGCCACGAATTTTTTCAGATCCATTTTCCCCTCTTATTTCTTTCTTTCTAAAACACATAACTTGATCACTAACATACCTTGATCTTGTTTCAAGTGATTAATTCTTTCTTCCTCCACTCTTCTTCTAATCAAGTGCAAGAGAAGAACAATCGTATTCTTCTACATATGATTTGTTATCAAGTGATCTTTCTCTTCCTTCTCAAGATCACATATCTTCATTACATTTACTTTGTGTAGTTGTGTAGATTGGATTGTGTGTAGATCCAATAGTGTAGATTGTATATTGGTGTGATTTGGATTGTGTGTCAATCCAAGGGTATATATCTTGTGAGCGTACAAAGATTTAGAGAAGTCTTAGATTGGTTCTAGCTAAGATTAGAACTCGATATCTAGCTTAGTGTCGGAAAAAAAAGTAAGCGACGTGTAAACGGTTTTCTCCGCCTAAAGGGAGCTTGTTGACATAGTGAAATCTCGAGTGGAGTACTCGGGGAGTGGAGTAGGAACGAAGAGGTGCTTCGTTGCCGAACCACTATAAATCTTGGTGTCTTGGTTTGATCGTTTCTTTCTCTATCTCTATATTGTTATTGTTTACTTAGTTCATTACATTAGGTACTTTAGTTGTGATTCATATTGTTGATTGATTGACATACAACTCGAATCAAATAATTTTCTAAGTAAAGTTTTAAAACGACAAATTATAACGGTAAAGACTATTCTACCCCCTTTAGTTTCTATAATTGGTATAAGAGCAAGGTCACTCAGATTTTTAATAATATATTGTATTTTAAAGCTTTGGATCGATTCTATGGATTTCCGGACAAATATTCTAGAAGGGCCAATCTAGCAAAAGACCACCACTCTTTGAAAGCGATAACTTTATTTATTGGAAAAATAGATTCGAGACATATGTTAAATCAAAATATCTAGATCTTTGGCATGTTATTACAAATGGCGATTTTTAACCTATTATTCAAAATCTGGAAACCAAACTTGATGAGGTTGTCCCTTTTGAAATTAAACAAAATGATGATCTAAAGGAGGCTTGCAAAAAAATAATGAGCTAATGTTATTTACAAGCTTTTTACCTAGAAAAGAATATGAAGAATTATTCATGTGCAATACGGCAAAAGAAATTTGGAAAACTTTGTTAATCACCCATCAAGGTAATAACCAAGTCAAAGATAATAAGATCGACCTTTTGGTTCAACAATATGAACAATTCGTCATTTCCGAAGACGAATCTATAGATAGTGCATTTGCTAGATTTAATACTATTATCACTAGTCTTAAAGCTCTTGATGAAGGTTATTCTAGTAAGAACTACGTAAGGAAGTTTACACTTGACTTCACGTGTTGACCGAAGAACCGACGGCTAAGCCAGAGGAGTCGGAGCTCGAACATGCCCTGCATCACTATCTCTTGATGAGCTCATTGGAAACCTCAAAGTCCATGAGATGATCATCAAGAAAGATTCTGAAATAGTCAAAGCAAAAGTTGAAAGGAAATCTCTTGCTTTAAAGGCTAAGAAAGAATCTAGTGATGATGAGTGTTCGACTTCCGGTAGTGAAGACGAAGAGTACGCCATGGCGGTAAGAGACTTCAAGAAGTTCTTTAAGAGAAGAGGTAGATTCGTAAGACAACCTAGGAACGACAAAAAGACCTTTCAAAGAAGCCGAGACGACAAAAACGGCAAAAGTGAAAGGAAGTGCTTTAGATGCGAAGATCCAAATCATCTTATTGGAGAATGTCCAAAGCCACCAAGAGACAAGAACCAAAGAGCATTTGTTGGAGGTTCTTGGAGCGATAGCGGTGAAGAGGATGATGAAAAGATCCAAGACGAGACATGTCTTGTAGCTCAAGCACCAAATGAGGTATGTTCCGAATCCTCCTACTTTAGTGATGAAAACTCATTAATTGATGATTTAGCTCTAGACAATGAATATGATAAATTATGCAAAATGAGCTTAAAGATAATCACTAAGAACAAAAAGCTAAAAGCTAGTAGAAATAGTCTAGAAAAAGAGCTTAGAGAATTAAAAGATAAATTGTCCACACTCGAGAAAAACAAGGGAGTTGATCTCGATTGTGCAACGTGTCATGCGCTTAAAATTGAGAATGAAAAACTCAAAGATGAATCTACTAGATTAAACAAATTCGAAAAGAGTACATATTGCTTAAATGAAATGTTAAGTAATCAAAAATCCTCCGGTGATAAATTAGGTTTAGGGTTTAATTCATTTGAAGCATCATCTAGTGGAACTAAGGAAATAAAATTTGTAAAAGCTCAGAAAAAGGCGTATTCTGATGGAGGTCCCATAAATATGGGCGGCCCCCTTAATGTTCAGGCGGCCTCTAAAATAAATATGGGACCGCCACTAGAAATGCCTGGATCTGAGAAAACTGTGTCTTTTCAAAAATCCATTTTAGGTCCCAGACCAAAACACATAATTGTAAATAAAACCAAAGTTCCCGTTGCTAGTAAAAATGAAGTTAAACAATTCTATAAGCCATTGTCAAAACCCGGAGTTGGATTTTCAAAACACAACTTTAGATCAAAAACTCCACCTCCTAGAAGAGTCAATAATAATTATTCTCGTCCTAAAACACCGCAACCAAAAAGAAATGTTGGTCAACTAAATCAACCTCATGGCTTTCCCGTAAGTTGGAACTTTCCACATCAAAGTTACATGCCATGGGAAATGTGTCCTCCATTCTCACATCCCAATCAATTGCATCATATGCAAGGGATGTTTGACACTAACAACTTTGGACCCATGAGATATTGAGGACCAAACGTTTGAGTTATTGTCTTATATAAATAGATATGTCTTGGAGTCGACTTGGAGCCCGACGAATGGATCAAGGATAGCGGATGCTCTAAACATATGATGGGTAACCGAAAGCTCTTCTCCACTTACAAGGCATACAATGGAGGTAACGTCATTTTTGGTAGTAATCTTCGCTGTAACATCATTGGAAAAGGTACGATTTCAAATGACTCTCTCAAAATAGATAATGTAGAACATGTTGATAACTTAGGATTCAACTTGCTAAGTATAGGACAAATATGTGATAATAAGTGTAGAGTAACTTTCTCTGAGCATGATAGTGAAATCACTAAGAACGGTAAAGTCATAGGTAGAGGTATTAGGAAGAAAGGCTTATATGTGATGAAATTAGGAAATAAGCCTAAGGATTAAATTCGTCTAACAACGATTGATGAAAATTCCACCTTGTGGCATAGGAGTTGTTGGCCTCTAAGGATTTAGTTAGAAACTTACCTAAGCTTAAGTTTGATCAACACTTTTGTGATGCTTGCAAGATAGGAAAACAAGCTCACGCTAGTCACAAAGCTAAGAATGTAGTCTTAACGACTAGATGCTTAGAACTTCTCCATATGGATCTCTTCGGTCCATCCGTCGTACGGAGTTACGGAGGAAACCGTTACACCCTAGTCATAGTAGATGACTATTCTAGGTTTACTTGGACTAGATTTCTTAAGGATAAAACTGAAGCCTTTGATCAATTCGAAATATTTAGTAAGAAAATCCAAAACTAAATAGGATGTACAATAGTGTCAATAAGAACCGACCACGGTAGAGAATTTGATAATTAAGTACAATTTGGAGAGTTTTGTAATGCAAATGGTATTACTCATAACTTCTCGGCTCCACGCACTCCTCAATCAAATGGCATGGTTGAAAGGAAAAATAAGACACTTCAGGAAATAAGTAGAACCATGTTGAACGAGCAATCGTTACCACAAAAGTTTTGGTGTAACGCCGTAGATACTTCAACATACATTCTAAACCGAATTCTCATTAGAGCCATTTTAGGAAAAACACCTTATGAACTCTTAAGATGTAGAAAACCTACGCTAGATTATTTTAGAGTGTTTGGAAGCAAATGCTTCATTTTGAACACAAAAGACTACCTTACCAAGTTTGACCCAAAGTCTTACGAATGTGTCTTTTTAGGTTATTCTCAAAATAGTAAAGCCTACATCATCCTAAACAAACACACTAGGAAAGTCGAAGAATCACTTAACGTGACATTCGATGAAACTCCTCCACCCTCTAAGACATCACCCTTGGTGGATGATGACTTAGATGAGGAAGAAGCAATTAAGGTCACCGAAAAGAAAAACCTAGAAAACGACATTGTGGATGAAGCTTTAGAGATTGATGAAATAGTCAACATCAAGGAATTTAGGAACCATCTATTAGAAAATGTCATAGGAAACCTTAACCAAAGAACTCTTCGGTCACAAGCCCAAAACCAAAGCAACTTCTTTTGTTTTATATCAACTATAGAACCTAAGAATGTGACAACTATAGGAACTAAGTAGGTATTTAGAAATAAGTTAGACGAGAACGGTATTGTTTCTCGAAATAAGGCTAGGTTAGTTGCTCAAGGCTACAACCAACAAGAGGGCATCGATTATGATGAAACTTATGCTTTGGTTGCTATACTTGAGTCAATTAGAATATTACTAGCTTATGCTTGTGCCTTAGATTTTAAACTATTCCAAATGGATGTAAAAAGTGCATTCCTGAATGGTTTTATCAATGAGGTGGTATATGTGGCACAACCTCCGGGATTCATTGATTTCAAGAAACCGGATCATGTTTATAAATTAAAGAAAGCTCTATATGGTCTGTAGTATACATGATATCATAACATAAGCAAGAGATGATGGGTTGGCTACTTAATCTTAGAGAGAGAAAGTGATATTTCT
>BQNB010014943.1:0-33692 GCA_026074375.1 Tanacetum coccineum
CCAAGACACTTTAAATCGTAAATCCAGCAACTCGTCAAAACGTATACCCAAATGAAACTCCTTATATGAAGCTCCCTAGTAACGTGATACTATAAGACTTTAAGTTTCTTCAAAAGTTAGTCGATGATAAATTACGTTAAATATATAACGTAATTGTTTTATAATGCGTCGATCGGTGATTAAAAATGATTAATGTGTTGGGTTTTAATAAAATAGAGTTTTATAATATTAATATATATTTTTATAATTCGTATAAAATATAATATTTTATATTTTTAAGTTTGCAAAAATGGCAATATATACCCCTTGCATGAAAATAATTTGCAAAACAAGTCTAAATTCCGTGCAAGCTTAGTTTTTGGATTTCAAAAGAGATTTTTAGGTTATAGCTTATTATAATAAGCTAAAATAAGTTAGGATAAACAGCTTTTACGAGCTTATAGCTTATAAAAAGGATTTACGAGCTTAAAATGACAAAATGGGTCGTTTAGGTTCGAAAAATTAATCCAACATGTTTAAGCTTTTAAGACGTGATAAAAAGTTTATAGAAATGATAAATAAGCTTATAGGAATAGCTTATAACAAGAGCTTATGAGATTAGCCTGTAGAATTAAAGAAAATGAGTTATTAGGGTTTTTAGGGTTCGTTTGGTTTTAGAAAATTAACCACGCATGGTTTTGAGTTTAAAGCTTTTAACAAGAGCTTAGATATGATCATGCAAGCCTTATGAAAGTTTTAAAACAGAATTTTAGCTTTTGATGAAAATTGTAGGTTGTTATAGAAGTGGGGAGGACAACATAAAACTAAAGGAATTGATGGTATTTGTATAAAACTGTCTGATATTATGAGCAAAAAGAAAAGAGAGATGTGTGAAACAAAAATAGAAAGAGTGACTTAGTGAGCAAAAGAATTAAGAGATAAAGTGAGAATAAAAACATAAAGAGAGCTTGTGAGAATCAAGATTGGTAATGGAAATACGTTTTGGAATAAATATGAGGTTAAAACTGGTATCTCAAAAGTTAATACTGCTAGGTATTACTTAGTACTGCTGGGCATATTTAGTACTGTTAGTCAGAAAAACTTAGTAATGCTGGGCACTACTTAGTACTGTTAGGCTAATCTTAGTACTGTTATGATACCGTTAGTACTGTTTAAGGTATAACAGAATTTCCTTAATTAATTATAGCTGTTGAGATATTTCCGCCAACAACTTAGCTTATAGGGGTCTATAATTTAGATATTTCTTGATCTTTCTTTCCCTTATAAGCTTTCTTCAAGATAAAGATTCAATCTTATTAATTCGGTCCAATCACAACCTTAAGCTCTCTTTATAATATTTTAATTAACTTTGCCAAACTCACATACTCTCAGAACCGCACCTATCCCAGACCTCAATCAACTTTTTCACAATCAACAATGGCTAATTTAGAGTTCTATGATACGAACACAACATGGTCGCTTACTTGCATAAAAAATAGGGAAGTGAAGGTTTTCACCAGATAGTGGATTTTCTCAATACAAGTCACATAAAGTATGCTCTCACTGAAAATCCTACTATCCATGTTTCACCCATCTAACAATTTTGGCAAACTGCTGCTGCAAACACCCTAGACTCTGGAGAAGTATAAATCACTACTATAATAGATGGGAAAGTTAAGCTTGTTTATGAGGCATCTATCAGGAGGCATCTCAAGTTAGAAGACTCTGATGGTATTACTACTTTGCCTAATACTGAAATCTTTGAACAACTTACACTTATGGGGTATGTTTCCAACTCTGACAAGTTGACCTTCCAAAAGGGTCACTTTTCCCCTCAATGGAGATTCTTAATCCATACCATTCTTCATTGTTTAAGTCCTAAGAAGACTGCTTGGGAACAATTTAGTAGCAATATAGCAACTGCTATCATTTGCTTGGCCACAAACAGGACTTTCAACTTTTCTAAAATGATTTTTGAAGGCATGGTGAAAAACTTGGATAGTAAGTCTAAATTTTTAATGTATCCAAGATTTATTCAAATCTTTTTGAACAAGCATAAGAGACATCTTCTACCTCACAACAGAACTTATATTGCTCCTACCCTCACACAAAAACTATTTAGCAATATGAGAAGGGCTTCCAAGGGATACACTGGGGTGGACATTCCTTTATTTCCAACAATGCTTGTTCAAGGTCCAATTCTGCAGGGTGAAGGATCAACAGTCCCAGTTGAGTCCCATCACACACCCTCAGGTGCTCCAACAACCTCACAACCACCACTTTCATCACCCTCAAAGATACCAACCAGACAGGAAACCAAGGTTCCTCAGCCCAGATGAGGCTGTATTCACAAGTGTGAATGTTGTTCACGGAGGGGTTGCCACTAATGTCTCTAGCATAGATGCAGGATAGGGCAATGGTAACATCCCTAAGTCCCCTACCATGCCCTATGATTTACCTCTCCCAGGAGGTCACATACCTGAAAGTGATGAGGGCAGTATGACACTACATGAATTGACGGTTCTATGTACAAAATTGTCAAACAAAGTGGACAGCTTGGAGACAGAATTGAAGCAAATAAAACAAACCTATGGTGTTGCTTTAACTAAACTTATCAAAAAGGTGAAGAAGTTAAAGCAGACTGTCAAGACAAGCCAAGCTAGAAGGAGAGCCAAGATTGTAGTCTCATATGATGAGGAGAGTTCGGAGGATTCTTCCAAACAGGGGAGGATGATAGAAGACATTGATCAAGATGCAGGAATTTCCTTAGTTACTCCTACAAAGGTTAGTAGTCAAGAAGACCAAACTGAAGATCAGTTAGGAGTTCTTAGTGCAACTAAAGTTCTTGCAGATGCAGCCAAGAAAAATGTCAATATTTATACTAGAAGAAGAAGAGCAGTTAGTACTGGCAGTGAAGGAGTTAGTACTACTAGTAGGATATTTAGTACTGCTAAAGAATCAGTTAGTACTGCTGGTGCATCAATGCTAGTTAGTACTGCTGGCATGGTTCAATAAGTTAACATCATTATTCCTTCATCAAGTGAGACTACTGAAACTACAAAGGATAAGGGTAAAGCCATTATGCAAGAGTCTGAGCAACCAAAGAAGATCAAAAAGAGAGTTTAGATTCAGATGAGCCTTGATGAAGAATTAGCTCAGAAGTTGCATGAAGAAGAACAAGCAATATTTAATGCAGAACAAGAAGCAAAGTTTAATGCAAAACAAGAAGAGATACTTGCAAGTAAGACTACTAAAGATGAAGCTAATCCCCCAGTTGCTGATATTGATTGGGATGATGTTCAAGCTCAGATTCAAGCAGATGAGGATCTGGCTCAGAAACTATTAGAGGAAGAAAGGGAAAATCTATCCATTAAAGAAAGGGCAAGACTACTTGCAGAACTTATTGACAAGAGAAAGAAGCTACAAGCCGCATAGTGATATGAGGCAACCAGAAATAAACCTTAAACCATGTCTCAGCAAAGAAAGACCATGTGCACATATATGAAGAATATGACAGGATACAAGATGGAACACTTCAAGGGAAAGAGCTTTTATGAAGTCAAGGAAATGTTTGATAATGTTTACAAACAGGTTACCACATTTGTGCATATGGACTCTGTTATGGAAAAAGAAAGAACAAAAAGAGCAAGTCTAAATCTTTAAGAAGAAAGTTCAAAAAGGCAAAAGACTGGAGAAGGCGCAGAACCAACTGAAGAACTAAAAGCAGATGAGATATCACAAGAGGATTTACAACAAATGATAATGGTAGTTTCAGTGAAAGAAGTTTATGTTGAAGCCTTACAAGTCAAATATCAAATCATAGACTGGGAGGTTTACTCTGAAGACACAAGAAAGTATTAGAGAATTATCAGAGTTAGAAACCATACAGAAGCTTATCAGAACTTTGATGATATGTTAAAGAAATTTGATAGAGATGACATGGATAAGCTATGAAGTTTGGTTAAAGAAAGATTTAGTTCAATAGATCCTACTGATGACAAAGAAAGAACATTATGGGTTAGAGGTTATTTGAACCTGATACTGATGACATTTTGTGGAAGCTTCAGAGGTATATGCATGATCTATTGACATGGAGGTTATATGATACATGTGGTGTTCACCATGTATCTACAGACAGAGGACATGATATCTTCATGTTGGTTGAGAAAGATTATCCACTGACAAGAGGGATTTTGACTTTGATGTTGTGTAACAAGCTGCAAGTGGATCAATATTCAGAGATGGCAAATGAACTTTTAAAGAAAATCTTCATACTAGCAAACAAACCAAGACAGTAAAGTGTTTGGAAGCATCCTCTCTACACAGAAGGTTTAATTCAGAAACTTGATGATTTAAAGGTAAATCAAAAGTTTAGGGGAGGATCGTTAGGAATTAAGGGCTTCTACAAGTTTCTACTACTAGTTCAACTTAGTACTGCCAAGAGAAGACTTAGTACTGCCAAGCTAAGTTAGTACTGTTAGTGTTATATTTAGTACTGTCAATACAAAATGTTAGTACTGTCAGTCTTTAAGTACTGTTAGTTATAATAGTTAGTACTGTTTATGTGATATGCATGAGATATATTAGGAATAGATATGCATGATCATGTAACGCGTTTTGTAAGCCCATTAGGGTTTCCTTGGTGTATAAAAGGACCTACACATAGATCTAATAATCAGTTTTTATATAAGTCTCCCAATAGAAAAAAATATAGTTAGTATTCATAGTTTCAAAGTTATTCTGTAACTTTGATTATGTTTAATATATTGAAAGTTTAGCAAGATCTTGTTTTACTATTTCATTGTTCTTCTTAGTATTACAAGCTAGATTCCGCATTGTTTGTAGTATTTGCAATCTTAGTTTCTACTATAGTTGTTTTGGATCTATCCAACACAACTAAGCTTTAACAAGATAAGTAAGATCTGTTCAAAAGGGATCAACAATGTTGGTTAGGACTTTATGTAACTAATGTTTGATCTTTAAATATGAAATGTGATGGTTTGTTTAGATGTTAATGTTGATGGTTTTTCTTTAAATTTGTTTTTGTGTTGATGTTAAATTTGTTTGACTTTTAAGTGTCAAATAGTTGTGTTTTGGAACAAATAATACTGGACCAACCCAATTCACTTTTAAAAGTCAAACAAGTATGTTTATGAGTTTTTAAAGCCATAAATGTTAAACCTATAGGGATTTTATGTCTGTTTGCGTCTCACATACCACATACCAAACTCGCTATAATACCCATTTCTTTTGCACCCGATCACTCTTCACAACCAAATCACTCCTCACAACCTAAAACCTAGTTTTTTTTGCAATCAATGACAGATTCTTCAAAGGGTAAGGATTCGACCAACTTGGTAGTAACCCATTTGACCCATTGACAATATCTTATGTATTTTATTTTTGCTATCTTTGTAGATGATAAAGCAAAACTAACAGGAATTGAGTCGGTGGATAATCTTGAAAAAATGATACAAAATGTAGAAGAAGTTCTTTACAAGGTAAAAGAGCAAATGCTAATGAAAAAAGGTACAACTATTCTAACAGAATCTAACATTAATATTTGCTAGTCAACTAAGGTTTGTTATCATTTGTTGTTGTTGTTATTAGCATAGTAAGGTTAGGAAACAAATAAGTTAGTCCAAACACCCCTTTTAGAGTAAATTAGGAAGAGTTGAACCATTGTTCCTTAGCAAACTAAGGTTAGGAAATAAATGAGTTAATCCAAACACCCCTTTCACAATAAAATATAAAAATAAGAAAAATTAAATAAATGTTTCTCAACATAGTTGTTAATACAAATATTCGCGTAAAAATTATATTTAATGATCTTTAATAATTAGTTTCTTAATAAAGTGATTTATAAATAATAATAATAATAATAATAATAATAATAATAATAATCATCATCATAAAGTTGCATATGTTCACAGTCCCCTAATGGATAATGAAAAAAAGGGGAAGATATTACAAAGATGTTATTCAAATCATATGATTTGCAACTTACTAAGTGTGGTGGCATGGCATGGAACAAGAATTGAAGGTTTCATTGTGTTGAAGAAGTATCAACAGGTACAAAGGAGATCTTAAGTTAAGGGGTTGATTAGAATCTGTTTGTTTCATTCATGAAAGATCAGATTTGAAGATGTACAAGATGTTCAAGTGCTTAAGTTGAAGATAAAGCTTATTATTCAATAGAGGAAGTTTGCAGAAGATTAAGCTACTATGGATCATCTTGGAATCAGTCTACTGTTTGTTTTGTCATCCTCAAATAGGGGAAGATTGTTGGGATTTATTGATTTGATGATTTCGACATTATTGAATTCTAGAAGTTGGAGGATTCTAGAAGACTTGCTTAAAAAGATAAAGATCAAGATTAGGAAAGATTTAGTTTCCTAATACAATTAGATTTCCTTTGTAAGTCTAGATGGACTCTATATATAAAGAGATCCCTAGACATTGTTTATGTGTGTTTTTAAGGTGTTTTAATCATGTTTTATAAAAACACCAATGATCTCACCACTTGAGATCTTTTTAGCCCTAAGGTCAAGGTGTCTTTGATCCCTGTTATAGTTTGGTAACACGTTCTATCACGATCAAATAGAATTGGGGCTTATGTAAATGTAAACCTTGTTAATAACATTGTCTTTGTTTAAATTCTGTTGCGCAACAACAAACTTTGTTATTATAGATCCTAGATGAGTCTTAAACGATCTTCACAAAGCCTTTGTGTTGTGTCAATCCATTTGCCTTTTTGAATAGTTGCATCTAGACTCTAGTGGTGGATATTAGTATCCTGGCTAAGCTTATGATAGAATACTCGCCATGACTAAGCAGTTGAGTGATCACCAAAAATGAAACACATAGATTAGTGAGAGTATGAGTGTGATTCGTTTTTCCTTTCGTGAGGTGCTCGTTTAGAATTTTCTAGCATAGGTAATTTTTAAATTCATATCTTCCTGGATAACTTGGGAGATATCTTTTTGAGAATTATTTAAAAGGTTCTACTTGAGGGCAAGTAGAAGTCAAGTGGGAGGATATTTGATAACATCAAATATTTAATACATTTACATATCAAATTCCCGCATTTATTTCCTTGCTTTGTATCGTTTTTATATGAATTCAGTACTTAACTCATTTATATTTTGAAATCATGTAATTAAAGGCATTAGAACAAAAAAAGGCGAGAAATGGCCAAAAATAGTATAAATACTAATTTATTTATTAGAGGTACTAAAATTATTGGATGGCTACTATAGTTCTCCAGGAAGCAGCTTATGTGCTAAGTGAAGAATAGTACAACTACTATATTATTTAGTAGGGGTACTATATTTTATAGATGAACAAGATCGAAGAATTGCAAGCTTAGAAGGATTACGGCGTAACAGTCCCGCAAGAGTCACACCGTAAATATTTTTTGCTGAAGAGATATTGATGCTGACTAAGGGTTATGGAGTAACGGGTCGATGTAATTATGCCGTAACCAATTTTTATACAAAATAATGAAAAGTCGCGTCAGAAGAATTATGGCGTAACTCAGTCGATGCGGTTACGCCGTAACGATGACTCATCAAAGGACTAAAAGTGCACAACTCTAATAATGTTTCAAGGATTAAACATAGAGCGTCAAGAATGAGCGAGGGTTGTTTATGTACAGCTTCAATACTTGGTATTAACTATATAAAGGGACCTACGCTTATGATTTGAGATATCAATTCCCATTCGTCCTTTTTGGGATCTGGGAGCTATGATAAGAAAGAAAGAAAAGAAGGAAGAAGCATCATGTTTCTTGGTTCGATTATAGGGACAAGAATCCATCATTATTAGTTTGGTTCGATTATCATGTTTTCATTACTTTCATTATTTGACAGTGATAATTGATTTTATGTATACAATCTTTTGACTTTGCTTTTCTATTATTATCTCTATTTTAATTTTATTTTCATTATGATTCATTTGTTTCTGTAATTTTAATTATCTAATTGGTTACACTTTGATAATAAGAATGCCAAATATGATGCTCGCTTACCATGACCAGTGGGACAAAATTCCGGTTACTATGATGAGTGAGGTTGGGATTCCGCGAGATAAGTGAGGATTAGATGACAATTCAATCCTTCCTTTACCAAGTAATAGAATAAATTGAATCATTAAGTTAATTAAGAAGTAATTAGGATATCACTTTCTTTCCTTCGATCGTACTTAAATAATTTTAGTTAAGTTTTCTTTTCCCTGAAATTCTTATGTGACTATTTTTAATCACTTTCTAGTTTATTAGTACATTGCCTCAAGTTAGAACACCATCACATAGATCTTTGGTTCGACCTCGGACTTATCCCAAGTACACTACACGTGACCGGGTACACTGTTCATTAGTGTGTATATAGATCTTAGATGGTTAGCAATTTATAAATTTTAAAACCAGATCTATTTAAAAGAACATACGCATCAGTTAACAGAGTAGATAAAAGAGGTTAATGGCATTTTGTAATACCAGGGGCATTTTGCACGAACCCGACGGCAACCATACAATTCCAATACTTCTACAATCAATGCTTGCATTTCCAGACCTCACAGCAAGCAAACTTATCGGATTGTGGAGTTGTTACATGTTGGTTAATATATAAGCTTAGTGTTGGTCAGGACCAAGTAGTTGTTGGAGACACACAACGATTTTTCAACAATGTTACATCTGAAATGCTTTATCAGTTCTATAGTTGTCGGTGTGATGATACTTCAAGCTGTGGATATGATTAGTTGAATTTGTATATAATTTTTATACCCACGAGCATGAAATGATATTGTATATATTTAACATTTAGCAACTTATTGGTAGGGACATTTCAAAGTTAGTAGATGAGTTTGATATAAAAACAAAAGTAGTAATTGACGTAAACAAGCATTACAATTTATGAGAATTGTTTGTCAATCTCTAATACAATTCGATAAAAAAACACAAACGTACAAATGTGTCACACCCCGACAATGGCGGAAACTCGAGAATGCAACATAATGTATCTTATCCATAAACAAGATACAAAATAGAGAATCTAAATGCATAAACTTCAAGTGTTACAAAGACCATCAACCTCAAACAACCTCGAGTGATGTCCTAAATCGCTATCAAAATCCACAATCTCTTACAATTAACCAAAAGCCCACACAGGGGGTCTAATCCCAATCTTAAACAATCTTTCTAAATATAAAACCAAATGAAATAAACAAGCTAGGGACTTCACATGAAAATCCTCTCGGGTATATTTCTAAGTCTACTATTCACACATCACCAATTTCCTCCTTTCTCTTCACCTGAAATGATACTCGAAAACGTCAACAATAATGTTGGTGAGCTCGTAGGTTTGACCTTAAACCCAAAAGTTGTGCCAATATTTAATCCGTGGCATAATAGTGCTATATCGATTTTAAAAAAAATGAATATATGCAAACAATCCTTAACATAGCATCCCCGCTAGTCAATCACCATATGTCACTTACGCACCTAAAGGCCCTACCAGCTAGAGCACTAAAATTAGGGCAGGACCACACACAAACTAGGGTAGGCGTACCCATCCGCTCCAATAATCACACAAATACTAGGTAGGCGTACACATCCGATCCAAACAATCATGCAACACATAATAATCACATAGCAGTCATAAGCACATATCTTGTCCCAAAAACAAAACCACATTTTGCACAGATCAATTCAAAACATTTCAAAACACATTTGAGTATCATTTTTCACCAACAGAAAAACAGTAAAAATGGGGCTACGAGAACTCACCTCAAGCAAGTATTTAGCAACCAAATCTCAATCAAACAAGCAAATGAAACGACGCATGCACACGACCTAGTCCAGTTAATGTCCTAATTTAATCATCCATTTCTAAAACAATCTTCACGTTTGATGCATAGAGTTTAGACGCGTTATACAATTACTTATAACAATTTAGTGGTGTGATGGTTGACGACATAACCCAACAATCATATCAATCCCATTACTCAATAATACATACTTATACTATTTTAGAGAAATAGATAAGTAATATACGTAAATATTTATAATTAATAATTATAAATATATCTCGGTAAGTCCATTCGGTAACCTTAGACGCTGTGAAAATAATCATATTAGAGTTGAAAATGGAACGTTTACTCATAACAAACATATTTGTGAAGTTTCGAGAAAAATTATATTTTTTGTCTTTTAGTGAATTTATTAAATAAATAAAATAATAAAATAATATTTTATTATTCAAAATCAAAAATCATGTGTTTAGGAAAAAATTTAGGTATAAACTTTTTAGACTCATACGCTCATACAACGTTTCCAGGTTTTCAAACATTATTTTCACAATTTTCTTATATTCGACACTTTTTGACAAATTCCAACATCTCATCTTTAAACGTTTACTTATAATGTTTTTCCAAAATCGTTCAATATCACTTCGTAAATACATTTTCACTTTCAAAAGTCCGTCAAAACTCTCATAACGACTAAATATCGCTTATTGAGCTTTAAGGCCCAATAAGGGTCCATTAATATATTTATAAGTCCAAAATACAATCCAAGTCCAAAACCAAGGTCCATTTACATACATAAGCTTTATACGAATAAAGTAGAAATAATCGGACCACAATAAGCCCCGCTCATTAAGCCACAGCTTTATAGACTCTATTTGGGCCGTGAGTCAAATAACTCAAAATAGTATATAAGCTTGAAAATAAAACTAATAAGATACGAACGCATTTTGGTTACTACCATAATCTTCAAAAATAGTCCACAGCATACGTCATATCACAAAATTAGTCCAAATCAATTTCCTAGTATTTTTGGAAAGGTGACGTGGCATTTAAGCCTAAAATAAGCCAAGAAATAGCTTAAAAATAAGCCCGAATAAGCTATACAAGCTACTATCAAAAATAAGCTATCTAGCAACATATGTTATTCAACCATCACGACCAC
The DNA here is from genome assembly GCA_026074375.1 of Tanacetum coccineum. NCBI lineage: Eukaryota > Viridiplantae > Streptophyta > Magnoliopsida > Asterales > Asteraceae > Tanacetum > Tanacetum coccineum. The sequence continues at coordinate 10,946 of BQNB010014943.1, forward strand.
AACATCAAAACTACAAAAGCCCTATTCTTTCTTTTTTTATCCGACGAACCAAACACACCCCTTTTATTCGTTTCGTTTCCAAAAATCGATTTTCACGACGATCAACTTGTACAACTAACATCTATGCATCAAGATAAACCCAAAAGGAAAACGAAATTTAAATTTGAAAACTTACAAGAAAAGCTTCAAAAATGTAGATTTTGACACGAACCGGACAACCCAAATGTTGTTTAAATGAATACCCAAATACTCGTATCAACCCGGAATATCATGTTCTTGATCAGAAATATATGGTAGTTGTGGTAGTTTAGGTGGCGGACGTGGAGAGCACACACACAAAAGTGTGTGTGTTTTATTTTTGAATAATGATGAATGAATGAGAAATCTAGTGGAAGGAATAATTAGTACTAAGCATCTTTAGACAACAATGCTAGAATTAAGCCATGTTGTCTCCTATTGACTTCATTGACCGGCCATGGGATCCAAGGGGTCTCGGGTCTTTCTTTTCGTGTCGGAATCACTTAAATACTCGTAAAACTCAACCGTAAAATTTACCCCAAAGTTAATTAGCATTTTTACTTACCTTAAAAATACTTTTCCATTAACCTAGAGTATTTACACGACATATTTACACTTTAAACCCTTTAAAACTTATTTGGACATTAACGAGCATGTCGGACTCGTTTTTTAGCATTTTTCAAAATTCACGGGGCAAACCACCCGGAATACAAATAACACAATAATACCTTCCAAAAGGGATTATTAATCACAATAAACCATAAATCACCATAATTCTCAACAAAATCACCACCGTCAACATGGTACAAAATCTGAATAACTGACAAAGGTCAAATAGTCAAAGGACTATAAATGAAATATTCAGAACAAAAAAAGGGCAAAGGTTACACTCTACCCCCGTTAAAAGAATTTTGTCCTCGAAATTCAACTACTAACATCACTAACAAATCTGGGGCGGCGGTGGGGGTACTTCAATTTCATTTGATCTTCACGTTCCTATGTGAATTCAGGGCCACATTTCAAATTTCACCGAACCTTGACGATGGCAATCCTACTACGCTTCAGCTTCTTAAACTCTTTTTCTAATATTTCCACAGGCTCTTCTATAAAATTCAACTTAGGCATCACCTTCTAATCTCTCCAAGGCACTTGTAGTGTTGGATCAGCCAAACACTTCCTAAAGTTTGACACGTGGAACGTGTCATGAACACCATTTAACTCCTCAGGTAAATCTAATCGATAGGCCTACTTTCTCAATAATCTTAAATGGTCCAACAAATCTAGGTGCTAATTTCCATTTCTTACCAAAGCGTACCACTCCTTTCCAAGGCGACATTTTGAGCAAGACATAGTCACCTACATTAAACTCTAGAGGCTTCCTCCTCTTATCAGCATAACTTTTTTGATGATCACGCGCAGTCTTAAGTCTATTCTTAATTTGCGAGATCTTTTCAGTAGTCTCTTACACTAACTCAGGTCCTATTTATTGACCTTCTCCAACCTCAGCCCATAAAATTGGCGAACGATAATTTCTACCATATAACGCCTCAAACGGAGCGCATCTCATACTAAAATGGTAACTATTGTTATATGAAAACTTAACCAACGGAAGATGAACATCCCAACTTCCTCCGAAGTCTAGGACGCACGCTCTAAGCATGTCCTCAAATTCTAAATAGTATGCTCACTCTGACCATCGGTCTGAGGATGATAAGCCGTACTCATATCTAAACGAGTTCCTAATGCCTCTTGCATTGACTGCTAAAACCTTGATGTGAAACAACTATCACGATCCGATATAATCGAGATTGGCACACCATGTCTAGCAACTATCTCATTCAAATACAATCAAGCCAATCTATCCATCTTATAATCCTCAAGCATAGGTAGAAAATGAGCAGACTTAGTTAATCGGCCCACAATGACCCAGATTGTGTCATGCCCACTACTAGTCCTTGGCAACTTAGTCACAAAATCCATAGTTATTCCTTCCTATTTCCATACGGGAATCTCAGGTTGTTGGAGTAAGCTAGATGGCCTTTGATGCTCAGGCTTAACCTTCATACAAGTCAAACACTTACTAACATAATCAGTTATGTCCTTTTTCATTCCAGGCCACCAATACCTATCTCTCAAATCATAATACATCTTATCAGCTCCTGGGTGTATAGAGTACTTCGACTTATAGGCTTCATCCATTATCAGGGTTCTCACCTCACCCTTTAAAGGTACCCATATTCGATCCAGGTAGCACAAAGTCCTATTACTTCTTTGTTCTATCATCTCATCAAAACCTTTCTGCAATCTTGAAAACCCATCCACAACCTCCTTCTGAGCTGCCAGTATCATATCCTTAATACTCGACTGAAGGGTCATATTCATAGCTCTAACTCTCTTAGGCTTTACTCTTTCCTTCCTACTTAGGGCATCATCCACCACATTCGCCTTACCAGGATGGTAGCGAATTTCACAGTCATAATCACTAAACAACTCTATCCAGCGACGCTGTCGCATATTCAACTCTTTCTGACTAAAGATATGCTAAATGTTGGGATTAAAAGATTTTTTTGAAGCTGTTTGGAAGTTACTCCTACTAAGTTAGTGCTACTGGTATAAAAGTTAATGCTTCTGGTTACAAAATGATTGAAAGATTACAAATGTAGAAGAGTTTCTTACATCGTCAGAAGTTAAAACAAGAGAAGGATAATGATGAAGATTGCTTATCAAGCATTACTTACGATGTTAAGTAAGGAGTATTTTTTTAAGGTTCGTTAGTTATTTATTTAGAAGATCATGATAACTTAGGAAAATATTGTAAGCCTGTTAGGACTCCTTGGTGTATAAAAGGAGGTCCTAGGGTATAGAGTTTGTAGTACCAAAATCGTATAATTCAGATATCTAGAAAAGTGTTATTCGTAGCTTCAAGGTTTTATAAACCCTAACACTATTAAGAGTGTTCACTTTATATTGAGGCTGAAAGTTTAGTAAACTGTTTGTTATTACTGTTCATTAAAATTCTTCTTAGTGTCATTGACTAGATTCCGCATAGTCTTTGATATTTTATATCAATGTTTTGTATAAGTTGTTTTGGATTTATTCAATACAACTTAAGCTTATACAAGCTAAGCAAGATCTATTATATTAGGATCAACAAGTGGTATCAGAGCTTGTGAGAAGCTTTGAATAAGAAGAAACTTTACTACACACAAGATCTACTTTTTTAAGAAGCAATGGAGTCTCAATCTACTCAAACCATCAAGATACCCATACTCCAACCTGGTGAGTATAATCTCTGGAAGATGAGGATGGAGCAGTACCTACAGTGCAGTGATTACACTCTATGGGAGATCATAGAAAATGGTAATGCACCTATAGTAACAAAACTTGTTGATGGTAAGGAGACTGCTATCCCTCCTACAAGTGTTGAAGAGAAGGCACAAAGAAGGGCAGAATTGAAGGCAAGAAGCACTTTGTTGATGGCCTTACCTAATGAGCATCAATTAAAGTTCAACTCATACAAGGATGCTAAGACACTGATGCAGGCTATTGAGAGCAGATTTGGAGGTAATACTGCTTATCAAAGAGAATCAGAAAAAATCTTCTGAAGCAGCAATATGAAAACTTTGCTGCATCCATCACAGAAGTGATTGAGCAAACCTATGAAAGGCTTCAAAAGCTAATTAGTCAACTGGAGATGCATGGTAAAGTTATCTCTTAAGAAGACATCAATCAAAATTTCTTAAGAAGTTTGTCACAAGAATAGACTATGCATACAATTATGTGGATGAACAAACCAGAGATTAAGACATTAAGTTTAGATGACCTCTTCAACAATCTGAAGGCCTATGAATCAACAAGGTCATGGGGACTCTACTAACCATAAACTCACATAATGTAGCCTTTATGTCCTCTAGCAGCACTAATAATACATCTGGAGCAGTTAATACTGCTCAGGGTGTTAATACTGCTAGCACTCAGGGTGTTGCTGATAGCTCAAAATTTGCTAAAAATCTGAGTAATGCATGATTTGTTCTTCTTTGCTTAGACCAACCAAGTATTCCACAGCTGATATGAAGATCTTTACAATTGGATCCTGGATGATCTAGAGAGATAGACTTGAGGTGGAACATTGCTATGCTGACTATAAGGGCAAGAAGATTCCTGAAGAATATTGGAAGGAAGCTGGACATGGACAACAAAGAAAGAATTAAGTTTGACAAGTCTAAGGTGGAGTGTTTCAACAGCCATAAGAGATGACTCTTTGCATGGGAATGCAAGGCACCTAGGAATCAAGATAGCAAGAATGGGGAACCTATCAGAAGCACTATGTCAGTTGAGGAAACTACTTCAAATGCCTTAGTGTCTTAGTGTGATGGCTTTGGCTATGATTGGAGTGACCAAGCAGAAGAAGGTCCAACCAATTTTGCTCTCATGGCTTATTCTTCAACAAGTTCAAGTTCTTCTACAAACTCTGAGGTATCTAATGACTCAAATTGTTGTTCATCTTGTTTAGAATGTGTAAAAGATCTAAAAGAACAAAATGAACAATTAGTTAAAGACTTAAGAACAGCTAGGATAAGTGTTGTCTCTTATAAAACTGGTTTAGAATCTGTAGAAGCTAGACTGTTAGTCTTTAAGAAAAATAAGTTTGTGTATGAGGAAGATATAAAACTCTTAAAACGTGAAATCTATTTAAGAGATTTAGATATTACAGAGCTTAAAAGGAAGTTAGAGTTGGCTACAAAAGAAAAAGATGAGGTTCAACTTACAGTACAAAAATTTGAAAATTCATCAAAAAGCCTAAGTAAACTTCTAGACAATCAGATAATGGATAAGTGTAAAACAGGATTAGGGTATAATGTTGTCCTACCTCCCTATACTGGAATTTTATGCCACCAAAACTTGATTTAGTTTATCCTAGTCTTATTGATTTTGTTGATGTGAATGAGTCTGCTAGTGAGTCTGTAGTTGAAAAGCCTATTATTGAGAGTAATGAACCTAAGACTTCTATGAAAGAAAATGGAGCCCCAATTACATGTTTTGCTTAAAGGTCCTAGAAAGGATAACATGTACAGTGTTGATTTAAAGAATGTTGTTCCTCAAGGAGGTCTCACTTATCTCTTTGTAAAAGCCTCGCCATATGAATCTAATCTTTGTCATAGGAGGCTTGGACATGTAAATTTCAAAACAATGAATAAACTAGTAAGGGGAAATCTTGTTAGAGGTTTACCTTCAAAACTTTTTGAAATTAATTAAACATGTGTTGCTTGTCAGAAGGGAAAGCAACACAAAGCTTCTTGTAAGACCAAAACAGTCAGTTTAATTAGCCAACCATTACAAATGTTGCACATGGATTTGTTTGGCCCAACATTTGTAAAGAGTTTAATGAAAAAGATGTATTGCTTAGTTGTCACAGATGATTTTAGTAGGTTTAGTTGGATTTTCTTTTTAGCCACTAAGGATGAAACTAATGAAATCCTTAACACATTTATAACAGGCATAGAAAATCTAATATACCTTAGGGTGAAAGTGATAAGATGTGACAATGGGACTGAATTCAAAAATAGGGTCATGAATCAGTTCTGTTAAATGAAGGGTATTAAGAGAGAATTTAGTGTTACTAGGACTCCACAACAAAATGGAGTAGCGGAAAGGAAAAATAGGACACTAATAGAGGCTGCTAGGACTATGCTAGCTGATTCAAAATTGTCAATAACTTTCTGGGCTGAAGCAGTTAATACTGCTTCTTATGTCCAAAATAAGGTGTCAGTTATCAAGCCTCATAACAAGACCCCTTATGAATTCTTTCTAGGTAGAAAACCTGCCTTAAGCTTCATGAGACCATTTGGGTGTCCTGTTACAATCCTTAATACCATAGATCACCCAGATAAATTTGATGGAAAGGCTGATGAAGGGTTCTTTGTAGGATACTCTACCAATAGCAAAGCATTCAGAGTATTCAACAGTAGAACTAGGATAGTAGAAGAGAACCTGCATATTCAATTTAGTGAGAATACACCTAATATTGCAGGAAGTGGACCAAAATGGCTTTTTGATATTGATGCACTAACAAAGTCAATGAATTATAAGTCAATTGTTGCAGGGAATCAGTCTAATGGTAATGCCGGTACAAAAGCATGTGCTGATGCAGGTAAAGCTAGAGTGGAGACAGTACTTGGCAAAGATTACATACTGCTACCATTATGGACTCAAGATCCACCATTCTCTTCTAGTCCAAAGGATTCTCCTGATGCTGGATTCAAACAATCAGGGGAGGAGGAAAAGAAGGATGCTGAAGATCCAGGGAAAGATAGTGAGGTTCCAAGTACAGAGGAGCCAAGAATTAATCAAGAAAAGGATGCAAGTGTTAATAGCACTAACGATATCAATACTGTTAGTCCAACTGTTAATGCTGCTAGCATAGTGGATAATGTTGTTGATGAGAATGTAGTCTATGGATGTGCTGATGATCCAAATATACCTGAATTGAAGATATTGTTTATTCAGATGATGATGAAGATGTTGGTGCAGAGGCTGACATGAACAATTTAGATGCATTTATGCCTGTTAGTCCTATTCCAACTACAAGAATACACAAAGATCATCCAGTTGAACAAATTATTGGAGACTTGAATTCAGCACCTCAAACAAGAAGAATGACAAAGAATTTGAAAGAACATGGTTTGTTTAGTTCAGCTCAGCAAAGAACAAACCATAAAGACTTTTAAAACTGTTTGTTTGCTTGCTTTTTATCACAAGAAGAACCCAAGAAGATAATCCAAGCATTGAAAGATCCAAGTTGGATAGAAGCTATGCAGAATGAGCTTCTACAATTCAAATTACAAAAGGTTTGGACCTTGGTGGATTTACCAAATGGCAAAAGAGCCATAGGCACTAAATAGGTTTACAGGAACAAGAAAGATGAAAGAGGCATTGTGATAAAGAACATAGCAAGATTGGTTGCTTAAGGGTACACACAAGAAAAAGTTTTTGTTATTTATTGTGGGGGAGATTGTATTATGTTTTTGGTGTTAGTGGTGTTGTGGGTGAAATGTGGGAATTTGGGTTGATTGTTGAGTGAATAAGTGGAAGATGGGTGGGGTAGTTGGTGTATTTATGGATGTTGAGTGTGGGGAGGAAGGGGATGATTTGTAGGAGGGTGTGAGGTAGTGGTTGGTCAAGCGCGGGCGCGAGTGTGTAATAGAATCGGAAAGTATTGTGTAGATTTATCTCACTGTGACTATTTTGTGATGTGAGAGTGTGCGAGTGCAAGATAAAAGAGTGGTTTGTGAGTGTAAAGTTGTTAAATTATTATTTCGACTGATGGTTTCAGAGGAGGTTAGATAAATAGACTTGTTATCGAAGGGTCAAAAGTAATATGCTTTAGTTTAAGTGTATGGTGAGAGGAGAAGAGACGAGAGTTTTGGTTCGTGGGGAGCAAAGAAGTCATTATGCATGTGTTTTAGAAATAATGTCATAAGAAGTTTCAGATAAGTAGCGAGATTGTGTGAGTGAGCGCACACATCTTTTTTTTTTCTAGGAGCGAGCAGATGAAGCAGAAGATAGGACTTTGAGATACAAAATAACCAAGACAGAGTAGCGTGTGAGTGAGAGAAGATTTTGAGAGTGAGAATTTAGCGTGTGTATAGTGAGTCTTCTTATATTAACACAATTGAAAAGTCCATCCTTTGCTCAAGGATCAATGAGAAATGTAAGATAAACACGTGTATAATCCATGATTGATCAGTGGGTATCGTAACTCTTCAAGCCTAATATTATGTTTCCAGTATTTCTTGTGCAAATTCTAGAGTCATTCCTAAATTTCACATCTTTATACAGTGAAAAGAAATTTTTTAGATATCTTTAAGGTCAACCTAAAGTGGCTTTGGGATCCTAAGATTCACCTTTTTGATTTAGGGCAATACGACAGTGACTATGCTGACAAGCTAGATAAAAGTCCACAACGGAGGTTTCATTCCTATGTTAGTTGATTTCATGGCAATGCCAAAGAACAACTAGTTGCGTAATTCACAAGCAGAAGCTGATAATTAGCTGGCGTTTCAATTGCTGTACAGGGCATTTGGGATCCAAAATCAATTAACCTGGATTATGATATAACTTTATGCAACTGAATATTCATATTGAAAATAAGAGTATATTCTGCTTAGTAAGAACCTTTTTTCATCAAAGACAAGAGCACATTGAATTAGCCTCAACTTACAAAGATATCTTATTAGATGAATCATCATTCAGAAGCGTCAAGACTTCACACAACCAAATGTACAGATTTGCTCCACAAAACATTTATTTAGCATTTCAAGAGCTGAAGAGTCGAGATTCATTAGAATGCTTTATCTCTGAAGTCCTTGATTAATGAAGGATGTTTGGAATGAATGAAAAAAGCTGCTAAGGATGAAATTGGGAGAGTACTTGTGATCTTAAGAAGTTTCTGCTGTTAATTAAATAATTAGTGCTGCTATTATACTTTAGATCTGTGCTGATTAATAGCCGTAGTATACTTACAACGGCTGGAGATAACTAGATATGGTAAGAATTTGAAGAGTTGGTAAAATCAAAACCAAAAAGAGATGTGTGATAAAAATAGACAGAGTGATTAAGTGAGAAAAAGAATTGAGAGAATTTGTGAATGGAAAAATAGAAAGAGAGCTGTGTATAAAAATAGACATATGAGATAGTGAAAAAAAATTGAAGATGTGGTGATTTGAAAATCAAAGAAGAAATGAAGAAAACAAATACAGACCAGAGCGTGAGCGAGAGTAGACGCGAGAGAGGAGTGCGCGTGAGAGGGAGAGAAGCAAATGTATCAGATAAATTTTATAAAATAATGAAATATAATAAAAGAGCGGAGAAAGATATTGTGACTAAAACTGTTAATTTTGTGAGTAAAACTATTTTAGATGTGTTGTTTAATGGACGTGGTGGTTGGCAACATCTCTATTGCTGCGAGCTAAACTTACTGCTGCTTGGGTAAGTTAATGTTGCTAGGCATATACTTACTACTGTTGGGGAAAGTTAATGCTGCTAAGCATAAACTTACTACTGTTGTTAAAAGTTAATGCTGATGGGCATAAACTTACAACTACTGGTGAACGTTAATGTTGTTGAGGGTAGTTTCATAAATACTTCGATTAAGGGTTTCAATCACTCATTCAATTGATTTCAATCTTTTATATTTTCTTTCTATCTTTCTAGCTTTTTGCTTATTGGTATAGCTTATTGTTGTGAAATGGATTAAGCTTTTGGGATAACAAAGTCCAAAACAGGAGGTTGTCAATTCTTAGGATGTAGATTGATTTCATGGCAGTGTAATAAGCAGACTGTGGTTGCTAATTCCACAATAGAGGCCGAATGTGTAGCTGCTTCAAATTGCTATGGCCAAGTGCTTTGGATGCAAAATCAATTGCTGGATTATGGGTATAACTTTATGCATACAAAGATCTATATTGATAATGAGAGTACTATATGCATAGTGAAGAACCCTGTTTTCACTCAAAGACAAAGCACATTGATATTAGACATCACTTTATCAGAGATTCCAATGAAAAAAAACTAATACAAATGATCAAGATTCATACTGACAAGAATGTTGCAGATTTGCTTACAAAAGTATTTGATGTAAGTAGATTTCAATATCTAATTGCCAGTATTAGAATGCTAAATCTTTAAAGTCCTAAGTAAGAAAATGGTGAGGTAAATGAATAAGAGAGAATTAGTGAGATTAAAAACGGAAAGAGAGATGTGTGATAAAACAGACAGAGTGATTTAGTAAGAAAAATAATTGAGTGAAATTAGTGATATTAAAAACAGAAAGAGAGATGTGTGATTAAAACAGACAGAGTGATTTAGTGAGTAAAAGAATTGAGAGAAATAAAAAACAGACAGAGTGATTTATCTCAATTCTTTTACTCACTAAATCACTCTGTCTGTTTTTATCACACATCTCTCTTTCTGTTTTTTAATCTCACTAATTTCTCTCAATTCTTTTTCTCGCTAAATCACTCTGTCTGTTTTTATCACACATCTCTCTTTCTGTTTTTAATTTCACTAATTCTCTCTTATTCATTTACCTCACCATTTTCTTAATCAGGACTTTAAAGATTTAACATTCTAATACTGGCAATCAAATATTGAAATCTACTTACATTAAATGATTTTGTAAGCAAATCTGCAACATTCTTGTCAGTATGGTCCTACAGAGCCTATAGCAGATGAGGCTGCTAATGAGGAAAATGTACATACACAGACCAATGACCCACCTCTCTCAAGAGTTAACACACTTGGAAGTGGGGAGGACAGACTGACACTTAAGGAATTGATGGACCTTTGTACAAAACTATCTGATAGAGTTCTTGACTTAGAGACAACAAAGACTGCTCAAGCAAAGGAGATTGCTAGTTTGAAGAAGAGAGTCAAGAAGCTGGAAAGGAAAAGGAAGTCAAAAACTCTAGGGATGAAAAGATTATTCAAGATTGGTAGATCTGCACAAGTTGTTTCCTCTGAAGATGAAGGTTTGGGTGATCAGGAGGATGCATCCAAACAGGGGAGGAAAATAGATGACATTGACAAAGATGCAGAGGTTACTTTGGTTGATGAAACTCAGGGGAGGTATGATGATGCTCAAATGTTTGATACAGATGTTTTTAATGGTGAAGAAGTGTTTGTTGCAGAGCAAAGTGAAAAAGTTGTTAAAGAAGTAGTTAGTACTGCTGAAGTTAGTGCTGCTGCAACAATTACTACTGAAGAGATCACTTTGGCTCAAGCATTGGCTGAATTGAGGAGTGTAAAACCTAAGGTTGTGGTACAAGAGCCAGTGCAGAGTACAACCACAACAACACCTTCAACAATACCCAAAGCTAAAAGCATTACTTTTAGAGACCCTGGTGAATCTACAACAAGACCAACACTAACACCAATACCTTCAAACATCAAGGATAAAGGCAAAGCTAAGATGATTGAACCTGAGAAGCCTTTAAAGATGAAAGAACAAATAAGACTTGATGAAGAACTTGCTTTCAAGCTACAAGCTGAAGAAGAAGAACAAGCAAGACTTGCAAGAGAGAAGGCTGAAGAAGCCAACATTTCATGGGATAATGTGCAAGCAATGATAGAGGCTGATAGGTTATTGCCTGAAAGATTACAAGCAAGAGAGCAAGAAGGCTTGACAGATAAAGAGAAGGCAAGATTGTTTGTAGAACTCTTGGAAAAGGGAAAGAAACACTTTGCAGCATTAAGAGCTCAAGAAAAGAGGAACAAGCCACCAACTAAAGCACAAAAGAAAAGTACAATGTCAACTTATCTGAAAAACATTGCTGATTACAAGCAAAGTCAATTGAAGAACAAATCATTTGCAGAAATTCAAAAGTTATTTGATAAAGTCATGACAAAGGTAAACATGTTTGTTAATAAGGATACTGAGTTGGTGATAAGGAGCTCAAAGAAAGCTGAAGCAGAGATGACACAAGAAAGTAGTTCTAAGAGAGCAAGAGAAGAGCTAGAATAAGAGGTAGCAAAGAAATAGAAAGTGGAAGATGATAAAGAGAAATAAGATCTTAAACAATGCTTTAAGATTGTTCAAAATGATGAAGTAGCAATTGATTCTATACCTCTAGCTACCAAGCATGCACCCATTGTAAATTTCCAAATTCATAGAAAAGCTAGAAATGGCTATTATGAAATAATGAGAGCTGATGGAAGTGCCAAGACATACTTATTGTTTACTCAACTGCTCAAAGAGTTTGACAGAGAAGACTTGGAAAATCTATAGAAGTTGGTTAAAGCTAAGCATGGGAATACAAGGCCAGAAGAAGGCTATCAAAGAGTGTTATGGGGAGATCTAAAGATTATGTTTGAACATCATGTAGAAGATCTAATATGGAGGAATTTACATGAAAAGAAAGTATTGCTTTGGAGGCTATATGATTCCTGTAGAATACACTTTGTGAGGTTTGAAGATATGCAGGCAATATGCTAGTAGAGAAAATATATCCCCTTACACCTGCAACAATCACAGACATGCTAGATAAGAAGCTGCAAGCTGACCAATGGAATGAAATGTGTTATCAGCTTCTTAAGCTTATGACAAAAAACACTAGGTAGAAAGGAAGAGAACAGGGTGTAGGAAGGAGAAATAGTGAAGTGTTTAGAAGCATCCTCCTGGTGATTATAAAGCTTTAATGAAGAAACTTGAGATTTTTGAAGAAGAATATCAAGTTTAAGGGAGGATTGTTGGGATTAAAAGCCTCTTGATGCTGTTTGGAAGTTACTACTGCTAAGTAGAAGTTAAGATTTTAAGTTAGTGCTGCTGGTAACAAAAAGTTTACTACTGTTGGTGTAAAAGTACAACACTTTTAAGATTACAACTGCTGAAGAGTTTATACTAGACAAGAAGAGATTCAAAGATCTATCAAGAAAAGATAAAGAATTCTTATGTGATAATATGAATCTTTTTGTAAAAGATACGTATCAGTTTATTTGTTTTAGAAGATCAATGAATAATTAGGAAAATATTGTAACCGGTTAAGACTCCTTGGTGTATAAAAGGAGGTCCTAGGGCATAGAGTTAGATATCTAGAAATCATTTGTTTTGATATCAATATAGCTTCAAGGTTTTGTAACCCTAACACTATTAAGAGTGTTCGTATTATATTGAGGCTGAAAGTTTGGTAAACTGTTTTGTTATTTATCTTATTCATTACTGTTTCATTGAAATTCTTCTTAGTATTATTAACTAGATTCCGTATAGTTTTTGATATTCACAATCAAAGTTTCTATCATAGTTGTTTTTGAATTTATTCAATACAACTTAGCCTTATACAAGCTAAGTAAGATCTATTCTATTGGGATCAACAAAGGCGTTTTGGGTGTAATCCTAAAATTTACCAATTTAAACAAGTTCCTCCATCTAAATCCATAGTACTCATCACTGCGGTCTAGAGTGATATACCAAGCCAAGTTCTAAAGTCTACAACATCACCGGCACACTCATATTTTATGGAATTTGGATAAACATTTAGAAACGGATAGGTTAAATCCTCACAATATCTAACAAGGGTTATTGTATGCGGGTTATGTATCAAGTAATTTCACAAAAGTATGCTTGAATTTTTTTTTAATTTAAGCATTATAGTGTGAAAAATAGGACAAGTAAACATTCTAATTCCATCGCCCCACTTGAATTATACAACGTCCTCGTTGTATAGATAAAACATTAAGTAAGGGAATTAAAAAGAATTAAAATGAGAAACTCTCCTGATATTTGCTTGGTAGATTCTCCATGTTGAGTTTATTGAGCAAGAATGTGTGTTGAAAAGCCATCTTGAAGATTCAAGACTCCGACACTTCAGGATCTCTAGATTTGTAAATTCTCCACCAATATTCGTTGATATTTCTTTCATTGAGGTCCTGTGTAAATTCTCAGAAAATAAATGCAATTCTATCTCTGTGTATTCGTTTGGTTAGACTCAAAATAAATACCTAAAACTGTATAGGAAGTCGATACGCCATATCCATACCCCAGGATACGCCGTATTGATACATGTGTCGAATACGTTGTATTCGTTTAACGAATACGCCGTATCGGCTATGCTGAAAATAAAGACTGGATAACGTCCAGAAGGTTAATACGCCGTATCCATGGGGTTTGGATACGCTATATAGACAGTCTGGGAAGACAGACTTGATACAAAATTGAAAATTACATTTCGGGTTGTCTCCCGATAAGCACTTGTTTTTGTGAGAGTCTTTAAGTTATACTTGCCCAATTTACTCCTATCCTTATAAAACAATTTGGGGTCGAACGGGATGCCAAATGTCACATATAAATTCTTGATTAGGAAAACGAATGACATTCCTTTGTTAAGATGATTCCAAGTCATGATATTAAAATTTAATCGCTTGACAAAAGTTTCAGTTTTGAAAAATTTATTAGATGTATCATGACTTGTTTCCAAAAGCTTATTTGACCCATGTGCATAGGCACCAACATCGGTATTTATTACATCAGGTAACGGTTTGACAGATAAATCCCCCGAAGAGTGTTTAATATCGACTTTACCATCATCATTGTCCTTATCTGATTTGGAATCATTAGGATAAATTACGTTAAAAGGAAATAGATCATTAAAGTTTAAAACATTTTGTTCCTCTTCACCACATTCGGACAATGATGTTTCATCTTTTAAATCAAATTCATCGATATGTTAAGGGCTTAAAGTGGGTTAAGTTGAGAATTCGGTTTTAGATGTTAGAGCATCATTGTAAACAATTGTTGGAAATTCATTCTCAAAATCTTTAAAGAAATCTAAATCATCAAAACAACTGACCGTAGGCTCGGGTGGTGGGAACGAAGGCATATTGACTTTTTCATTATTATTTTCCGAATTCGTTTTCAAATTATTGACAGAAATTATTTTATAAGAAAACGAGTTTTTGTCAAAAATTACTGTGTAATCTTCATCGTCGGAATCGTTAAATGAAATTCTAAAGTCGATTTCATCGTTGTTAAGAGATCTTACCTTAGGCTCACACGAGAGTGCTGCTTCAAATGTTAACATGTCGTTAAAGACTATAGCTGGGAATTCAGTTTCAACAGATCCGAGGTCGTGAACGTCTTCATTATTCCAGATCTTACCATACATAGCAGTTTCCCAGTTATACACCTTACCACGCCTATGAGATTTTTCTTCCTCAAGCATGATATACTCCTCTATAGTAATGTTGGAGTTGTCCATTTTAACCTGTAATAAATACGCTAGGAAAGAAAACTGTTAAATAGCTTAATACGCCGTATTTAGTAAACTGAATACGCCGTATTGATGATAGAGTCGAATACACTGTATTGGTTTAAAAAAAATTATACGTCGTATCAAATAAATTGAATACGCCGTATTGAATATTCAACTCAGAAAGTTACAGTGAATTGTAATTATGCAGAAAACACACAAACACACAATATGTAAAAATATACAAAGCAAAAATCAAAGACATAAAACAAACACACAAATATGCAAATTAATATAAACTAAACTAAACTAAAACACTAATAAATATATAAACTAAACTAAACTAAAACACTAATAAATAAGAATTAAACTACTTCACTCCTAGACAGCGGCACCAAAAACTTGATGTGTCGTTGTGTAGGTGTTATTTTATGTATAAAGTTTTACTATTTATTTTATGCCGAGTATACCTAAAAACAACACTTTAACGGGCAGTGTACCCAGTCAAATGGAGTTTCGTTGGTAAGTATGGTGTCGGTCACTAAGAGCGAGAGCATTAATTCCTAATCCTATCAGTATTTTAGTTATCTAAGTTAAACCTAAAACTAATGCAAAATGGAGGTTTCAGCCTGAGAGACTGGCACGGTTTTGTGTATCTAACCTAAGGTTTTTATGACAAGTAAAGCAATAAACACACACAAGAAGATAAACAAACGATAGAGGAACGGTCAAGAACTAATGTAAGAAAAACATATCAACCATGAATAATCCGATAAAACACTGGTTTGTTTATCAGTGCAATGATTGACTTATCTCGAAGGGCATATCAATCCTAGACTTAGGCGAGACTTCATCTTAAGACCTAGACAAACTAATTCTGTCACAATTAGACGCATCTGCATAAAGTAAGCATTTGTTGATTATAATCTATCTTTGAAGATTAATAATGGTGCTCTTACTAAACCCTAGCTCATTGAGACTTTACTCACTTACTGCTTAACGACTCTTTATATACTAGTAGTCCACTGTCCGAGTACTTACCAATGGAATAAGAATGTACTCGTTGATATCAATATCACCTTATGGCTTAACTAAGCTCACTAAACTAAAGGTAAGGATAGGTCAATATTTGTGATCCTATGATTCTAGATATATAAATTGCAATATGGAGAGCTTTCCTGGACTCTTAGCCTATGCCCAAACAACACCAAAGTTGTAGTGCATTAAATATGTAGGACTAGACCCGGTTGAATGGTAGGTCACATACTTAAGCACGTAAACGAATATAAATTGATAAATATAAACAACAATCAACGATAAATTAAGAAATCAAGATAAACAAACCAAACATTAGATCTTCATAAACATGGCTGATACCTAAAGGTATCAGCCGATAGTCATTGTAAAAATACACACGGTTTGATATATGAACGATTAAAATAAAGAAACCTTAATTGAACGCGTATTCGGTTGCGCGAAGATTACAAGAGTTTTCCTATGATCTTGAGGCTCTTTTTTGACCTTCTAGGCTCCTTTATTCGTCTCTTCGTCGACTTGGTGGTTTAGGGATTTACTTGCATACCTAAAACTGAGTTTTGGGTTGTCTATTTATAAGGTCTGGAAACTAGTAGATACGCTGTATCGAGCAATGTGGGATACGGCGTATTGGGTCTCTAATCCTTTGTGGTTATTTGTGAAGTGTAGGCACGAATACGCCGTATTTTCTTGATGGATACGGCGTATTGAGGTAAAACCAGTTGATTTTTCTTCGTTGACCAAAGTATTATATACGGCATATCGTTGATGTGGATACGACGTATTCTTTAAAGTCAGGAAATGGTCTTTTGATTCGTCAAAGTCTTAGATACGTCGTATAGGTCTAGAATAATATGATGTATTTTCTGTCAGATCGGTAGACTTTCTCAAACTCTTCGTTTATGCTCCAAAATGCGTGCCTTTTAGCATAACTTCACCAAGTACTCCATAATTAGTACAATTCTCAAATACAAACGATTAAGTAACAATTCTTTGCAATAATTATACAAAATGGGTAAATAACATGGGATAAATGATGCTATAAAATAGACGTTATTTGATGTCATCATGGGTCTTGGAGGAGCATATAATATTCATCAAGAAAATGATTAGTTGGTTGAGGAGAGGGTGTGTCTCTTGAAGAAGGAGGTGAAGAGTGTGGTTTTGATTCAAAAGAAGATGAGGTAGTACAAAAAATAGATGAGGTATCTTAAGTTGATGGGGTTTTTTGATGGTGTATTTGGCGAAGATGGTAATGAAGATTTTGTTATAAGAGAAGGTGTATTTGTTTCATCATCTTCTTGAGTTAAATCCACAAAGAGTTTTCTTGGTGGAATGATGGTTAGTTTGATCTTCTTAGAAGGATTAGAAGAGGAGGCTTTGGTGGAAGCCATGGAAATAGAAAAAGAATGAAGAGAATTATGGTGAAGATGATGAAGAAAGTGATGAAGGTAATTATTTAATCAAGGTGAGGTGGTTTGTTAGCCTGTATCAAACACATCACATAACACAAAATAAAAGAAAAATAGAGAGAGAAAGAAGTATGAAAGAAAAATGGAAGATTACTTGAGAAAAAATGTAACCAACACCCTCCTAACATGCTAGGAGGGTGGTATTTATACTACAAGGGAGTTGGACTCTTGTTGGATTCAGTTAGGCCTTGTTGGACCGAAACTAAGAAAAAACAAATGGGCTTTAGCCTGACACCTAGGCCTAATTAGCTTAAAATAATTCCCGTAAACTAGTGTTTTCCTATACAAGGCTCAAGAATATATAATGACCATCACTTTACTAAAAACGAGGCTAACAATCTCCCTCTAAGGGATGTTCATTGCACTTATGGATTCACTTCTTGTGACGTCATGAATCTTGGAGCCTTGTGTTCTTGGGAATTCTTTTGAAGTTCCTTTTACATGCTTGTGACCATGGATCTTGATCTTTGACTTGATATCTCGGTCTTTAGCCTTGACTACATCTTAAACTCTAAGTTCTTTAAATCTTTATCTTGGAATCTTATGCAATCTTGCGATCTTGTGTCTCTACCCACATGCTCATTATCTTGAAAGCTTGCTAAAAATCTCCTTCAACGTTGATCTGTTACTTGATCTGCTTGCAATATTATCATTGATGTTCTTCGAGGAAGTTCTTGTACATCAAAGCTTGCAGAAGACTTTGAAACTTATACTTGAGCTTTCATCATGTATTTATCTTTGTTGATTGATCATGAGCATGTAGTAGTGAATCTTGACTCAACTGGAATGAGGTTGTAACGCCGTCAACTATACCTGAAATATGATGTTAGTGATAAACAATAGATATGGACTAATATGGCTTTGTCATTCGTCATAGTTCGGTTACAATAACCTCCGGTTCTGTGAGGACCGTTTTACACTATAAAATATTGTACCTGTGATCAGGTAGATTTAATTTAGAAGAATCTCCTTGACAGGGTTTCTGGTTGTACTAGCTTGTTCTCATTTTGGAATGTCTCAAAGCAGACAACACGGTAAGAGTGAATCAGATAGTTACTGTCTTTCTGAGTGAGTCATCAATTCATTTACTAGACCAAAGTTGATATCTAGTTGACACAAGCTTGATTCATATAGAATCTTGCAAGTCACCTACCGCAGTGCTGTTTGATGTTGACACTAGAAGGATTTCCATTCATCATTGTGAATACTAAAGCGTACCACTCTGAATGTTTTGGCAGAATCACAAGGATAATACGTAGGACTCTTGTACAAGTTGTGTTCTTGATGATGAACAACAATTGTATATTGGAATTTGTGTCCTATTGAGATTTTTGATTGATCTCGTTGGCTTTAGACTCTATAAGTACACTTTTGTTATTTGGTGATCGGAGGCTGAAGCAGACTGCCACCTTTTCAATATCAACATTCTTAGAATGAGAAAGCCAATAGAGAATGAAACAAACTTCCTTTGAGAGAAGCCTGATTAGGGATGGGTTATGCATTGCATCACTGGGTCCATGATGACTTGTCTTCAATACCATAATCATCTTTGTGATTACTGATAGATTATGCATTGACCCGGTTTCTGCCTAAGGTTGTATGGAGGGCTTCTTTTTTTATACCCTTTATCCTTACAATTCTTTTTCATTCTTCAACCCTTTCAATGTTATTCCAACGCGTCCTCATTATCACCATGTTGGGTTTGTTCTGGTGATAACTCATGCATTGGATAACATTCTTCCTAATCTCACTTTACTCCTTTTTTCAATCATACCTAAGGAGTGTCCCTGGGAAGATCCCTCCAGTTCTGGTTGGATCATGGAACAAAATACCTAACCTTAACCGCCTTATATCGTCATAAATAACAACAGTTGGTCGGTCTTTAGGTATTTCTATTGAAGCCATAAAACCATTTGAAAAAGCAATCAACATGTTTAAGAAATCGTTTATTACACATTGAGAGTTTTCTATATCACCAAAAAGCTCCCCCTACACATATGCATCACAATATCAAAGAGTTTTGCACATGCGAGGATGGGAACAGACTTATATTCAAAAGATCTTATCCGTTATTAAGCCATCTTAATCACATTTTAATCACTATTCTCCCCCTTCAAAAATTGCATATGTTTTGATGTTGATAATTTTTGACTTAACAAGTGAATTAAAATACAAGTTAATGTACGTTGATTCACTTTTAGACTAACTAAACTATAGGAGAACAAGAATGCATGTCGAATGAACCACTTATTATTAATTTTTAAAATTTATGAAATTTATGCTCCCCCTCAAAAATAGATTAGAGGGAAAACTTGGAGCGGGAGATTGTTGAGCACACAATTTTGAAAGATTATGAATATTTCTTTGGAAAATATCTTTATAAAATTGTGCTCAACAGGAAAATATGTGAGATATATCTGATTGAGTATCATTTCCTTAGTACTTCTCTTGAGCATTCAAAACTTTGAATGTTTATATGACATTGCTCAAGATCGAGAAGATATGAATTTCTCGTTGTTTAAGATAAATGTGCATAAATGAACATTTTCCTTTCTTTGGAGTCCGAGTCCTAAGCTGACATTTACTTAGAAGTCGTAGAGAAAGTTTGAAGAGACATGTTTTGAAAACTTTTGAGACTCTCGCTCGAACTACATTTATACACCCGTGTCAATATTAATCAACATTTCTAGGTGCGTAAATGTTATCGATTTATGAGAGACATGTCAGAGAAGATTATTTTTGGTATTTTTGAAAATTTTCAATTTTGTATTTTGTTTTTATAGGTTTTATATTTTTATATTTTGCTTTTCTGATAAATACATACAAAGAATTACTATGATTTTGCAAGACATTCAAGCTATTGTGGAGACAAACTGCGCATACTAAGGCGACAAATCAAATAATTAAACCTATCTGTTGGAAGGGCTTTGGTGAAAAGGTCAGCCAATTGGTAATCAGTCTTGACAAAATACAGTTTAATCGTATCCTTTTCTACATGCTCCTTGATGAAATGGTAGCGGACTACGATGTGTTTTGTTCTGGAGTGTTGGACCAGGTTGCAAGATATGGCTATGGCTGACTTGGGCATGTAGAAAGCCATAATCCGTTAACTGTGTCCGCATCCAAATGACTTGGGCACAACAAGCGGATAGAGACACATATTCTGCTTTCGCGGTTGACAGCGTCGTACAGTCTTGTTTTTTCGAGGACCAGCCCACTAGTTTTTCAACTAAGAATTGAGTTCCACCGGAAGTACTCTTGAAGGAGTCGCGACATCTCGCATAATCAGCGTCTAAAAACCCAGTTAGTTCAAAACCGGAATCCTTCGTAAACTAGAGACCCATATTGACAGTTTCTTGGAGATAACAAAAGATCCTTTTAACCTCCTTGAGGTGCTTCTTGGTTGGCTAAGCCTGGTACCGAGCACATAAAAAAGTAGCATGTACAATGTCCGGTCTGCTTGACGTGAGATACATTAGGGCACCAATCATGCTACAATATTTCATTGCATCGACTAGAGTCCCATTCTTATCAAGGTCAACCTTGTCTATGATCTCCATGGGAGTACCAATGGGATCACAAGTTTCCATTCTATATTTTTTAAGGATTTCTAACATGTAGTTGGAATGGTTTATGAAGATGCCACGGGGTGATTGGTTAACTTGTAAACCAAGTAAAAACATCATTTCCCCCATCATTGACATTTTGAAGCGGCTTTTTATAAGGTCAACGAATAACTGGGTATACCTAGGGTTTGTTGAACCAAATATAATATCATCTACATAAACATGTACCACTAATATGTTGTCGTCGAATCGTCTTATAAACAGTGTTGGATCAATAGTGCCTTTGTTGAAGTGATTCTGATGGAGAAACATTGACAATTCGTCGTACCATACCCTCGGTGCTTGGTTTAACCAAAAGAGTGCCTTTTTTAGCTTGTAGACATGGCTTGGATGATCAGCATCTAGTGTGTGTTTTACAAGCTTTAAATTTATAATAACTAGAAATACTGATTTTTACTAAAAACACAACACTCGGGTAAGTATACCCTATCGAGTGTAATATAATATTAAGTAAGTCTAGGTCATTCCATGGGATTTGTAGCAATTCATAGATTGTTTATCAAGTAACAAAGCTAATTGACTGTCACGGATCAAATAGGCTAAACGTGTGCGAAGCAAACAAGAAACAAAACGTGATCCACATAATAGATAGAGATAGAGCAAGACTTTATATAAACAAATCATACAAGTCATATATGATGGGTAATCATAATAATAAGCATATGTACCAATGATAACATAGAATCCTTTCGGCCTTTATCCTACATCATCACGAGTGCAATAAGCATGGTTTATATCAAATATGCATACATATGAATTCCTACCAACACGGTCGGTCAACATAAGGAAGGGTCTTAAACATTATTCTACTTGGGTTATTTATCAATTTACCACACAATTCTCACAATCATGATATTGATTCGTATGGCCAACATGATTCAAAATACATCAAGACAATTAATCCTTTCGGTCAATTTCAATTGCAAGATATATCAAGAGATAAACAATAATCTAAGTAAAGATAACATCGAATTCATAAACATGTATATTCATAAATCATAGCAAAATCATCAAATATCCTATCATGTTTCACATATAAGAACAAAGTACCAATACCAATATTCGACTACAACAACCACCAACCCAAAACTAATAATTCCAAGATCAACCAACAACCAAATGCTACTGAGATAACCTGAAAAATACCAAGTAACTTCTAGAAATCCGCAACATATCACCAAATAGAGTGTTTGGTAACAATGTTTATGGTGATGATCTTAAAAGAATTTGGTGTGAATCCTCTAAGAATCAAAATAGGAAGTGTTTAGATTCTAGAAATGGATGGAATGTGGTCTAGATATGGTGTTATAATTATGGAAATTCGTGGCTATGGTGGTGGTGGTGATATGGTGGTTTGCCATGGATCAAAGGGGTGTTTGGATCATTGGATCCTAAGATCCTCACCTAGTTCTACACCTCTCAAATGAAGGTGGATGTGAGAAATGAGTTGTGTGTGAGAACCGTAGAGTTCTAGGGGTATTTATAGGCTCTTGGGAATAATCTAGAACCAAGTGGGGGTGTATAGGGTCGGGTTTTGACCCAAATTCGTAAATTTAATGCTGCAGACTGAAAGTGCGTCGTACTTACTCCAAAAGTGCGTCGTACTTTGTCTGTAACGGTTTTCGTCATAACTACAAAAAAGTGCGCCGCACATTCTTACAAGTGCGGCATACTTTGCGCATTTTCAGCTCGTGGCCTTTTTCAAAGTTGTAAATAATTGAATTCTCTTTCCGTGGCCGCTTGAATCAACTAAAACGGAGTTCGTATGATCGAGTTATGGCTAAAACAGTGAACAAGTGTTGGGAGATCTTTATCTTCAGTTATATCTTCGTTTAATCTTCAAGTCTTCGTGTAT
>BQNB010014943.1:34563-74155 GCA_026074375.1 Tanacetum coccineum
AAAATCACTATCCCCGAAAGGAGTAAGTGTTGGAGAAGAATTTGAAACAATCGGATCGTATCCGGGAGATGGATTGTTGTAAGCAACTGAGTCGGAGAAATCTAAGACTTCTTGTGAGTACTCTTCACACGTGACATCAATAAGATCGACTTTTTTCAAAGATTCAAAATTGTTGTACGAAATAGAAGGAGTATCACTACATTTAAGGGTCAACGATTGATCATCATTACTAAGAATTATCTCTCCTTCATAAACGTCGATTAAAGCATGAGCTGTCCTAAGAAAAGGTCTCCCGAGTATCAATGGTACTCGAGGATCGGCTATAAAATCAAGAACAACAAAGTCGGCGGGAAAGTAAAACTTCCCTACTTTGACAAAAACATTTTCAGCTACACCGGTTGGTTTAGAAATTATACGGTTGGCTAATTCTAATACCATTTTTGTTTCGGTTAGGCCTGAGAGTTGAAGCTTTTTCCAAATGGATAAAGGCATAAGATTGATACTAGCACCTAAATCGGCAAGGGCTAAGTAACTATCGAACTCTGAAAAATCACATGGAATGAGAAATCGACCGGGGTCACCTAGCTTTTCTGGAAGCTTTTTAAGGACAACCGCACTACAATTTTCATTCAACGGTGTTTTGGTTAACTCAATTAACTTGTCTTTGTTATTAAGCATCTTTTTGAACATCGGAGCAAACTTTGGCATATGAATGAGAGCATCCGCGAAACTTAGCTCAAAGTGAAGATTACGGAAGATTTCCATAAACTTTGAAGCTAGGATATCATCCTTTTCACGAATCTTTTGTTTGTTAAGTCTTGAGGGGTAAGGCAAATTAGGTTTGGCTTTGTTGGCAACGAAAGAAGGTTCTTCGATTGGTTCTTTGTCTTTGGTTTGTTCTTGGACCAATGGAGGAGGTTGGATGTCTTCGGTGCTCGGTAGCTCCGTATCCTTTGTCACCTCACTTTCCTTTTCCACCACCGGCGGTGGAATCGGAGGTCCATCGTATGAGGCACCACTACGAGTGGTAATTGCCTTGGCTTCGTTTCTTGGGTTTGGAATGGTATTGCTAGGTAAAGAACTTGAACTTGAAGGTTGGTTTGTGTGATAGTTTTGCATGAAACCGAGCATCATCTTCTGAAAATCATCTTGCTTCTTTTGAGACTGGCTATCTTGATTTGTTTTGCACATTCTTCAATATTGCATCGTTTGCTTTGACGTAGCTTTCAAAATCCGTTTTCAAAACACTATTTGTTGGAGGTTGGTAAGGTAAAACTTGATTGATTGGTGGTTGATTGGTTGGTGTTTGGTATGGTGGAGCTTGATAAACTTGATTTTGGTTGTTTGGACGGTTTTGATTAAAGTTTCCTCCACGGTTTTGGTTGAAATTAGAATTGGTTCCTTGATCCTACCCGGCTCTATTGGTTGGGGGTGGCACGTTCGGTTGATTGGCAACCCGGGTAGGTCTCATTTGCTTTGCCACACTTGAAGGTGGTTGCCTTGGTTGAAAATTACCAACAGCTGCGGTTTGTTGAAATTGTAGAGATATTTCTTGAAAAACGGGGAAAATCGTTTCCACCTCGATGTTAACGGACAAAGGGTAATAATGGTGATTTTGATCCACAAGTGACACAAAACTTCCTACTGCTTTGACGGGTTGCAGGTCGTCAGTAACAACTAAAGCTTTCATTTTGATTCATCATTTGTTCATTGATAGGTCATCTTATCCTCGAGAGAAGCGGCTTTTGTTGCATATCGGAAAGAATTGATTAGAAGGTGAAGAATTGGGAAAGAGGAGCATCCGTACTCACTCTTGAATCATTAGCAACGAACTTCTGGACCGTAAACAAACTTTTGACTTGCTTACTCAATAATCGCTAAACCTTCATTGTGGGCCATCTTGTCTAGATATTGCATGCTGCAGGAATCTTAAGGCATCTTGATCGTTTGAATTCAAGAATGTAAAAAGGATCGAGTGGGTGTTAGTTCCGAGAAGCCAGGGTGAGGATATTGACGAAGGAGTCCTTTTAAACGTTCCCATGCTTCATGCAGGTTTCGTTGGGTTCTTGATAAAAATTGGTGATTTTGTTTAGGAGGTATGTTGTTTAGATGGTGGAAGAAATTGGTTTATGAATTTGAAACAAGGTCGTCCGATGTGAAATTGTTCTAGGAGGTTCCTTGCTAAACCAAATTCTCGGGCTTCAACGTCTAGAGGAAAGGGGAAAAGGCTAAGCTATCTGAAGTGTTCCGGAACTTCTAGCATGTCTAAACGTTGATGTGACTTGTTACAAAATCAAAGGTGATTGTGTGGGTCTTGTTACCCGTAAACTTATTCTTGCACAAGATTAATTAAAGGTTGCTTGAGCTCGAAATTGTTAGCATTTGATTGGTTGGAATAACTATTATAGCATCTTATTACCTCGATGGCGTGCTTGTAAAATTTGAGCCATCGTCGATTATCGGCCATTGGATACATCGTTTTGTCAACCATTGTTTCTACCGAGAAGATTTTGGTTTGTTGTCGACGTCTTCGAGATTGCGAACGAGTGCGCATAAAAAGAAAAACTAACAATTAAAAAGCAAAACTTTACACTAAATTTTATTTTATTTTTTTTTATTTTTTTTAATGAATTTTAACGGTTACACGAAAGAGACTTAAACCAAATAATCAACTACTTCACGGTAGCTCTTGAAAATTGCTTTTCAAGGTGAGCCGTACTTGGTAGAGACACAAAAGGCAAGTGTTAAATCTTTGATTACGATTTGGGAACCAACAAGTTCACCGGAAATTGAAATGATAACACCTCCGTTGAGAATGTTATATTTTGGTATTTTTACCAATTGGTGATTTTTATTTCTAAATTAAAGAGGAAGATTTTTTTTAATTTTTGATTTTTCTATTTTTTTTATCTTTTACTTATACTAAAAAGAAAAGGAAAATATTTTTTTACTTTTTATATTTTATGATTTTTTTTTTGGATTTTTGAATTATAAAACAAAATTGAAACTTTCTAAGTCGAAAGGATCTTCAAACCAAATCAACAAACACAAAACGTAGGAATCGTAAACACTAGTCCCCGGCAGCGGCGCCAAAAACTTGATGTTAAGTTTTGTACACGTAAAATATATAATAATAATACTACTTAGGTAAATTCCAACTATTCACCTTTGACCAAGGTAAAAGGTTAAGACTTACAAAAATAATATATATAATATATAATATACGTATATTAAACCGGGCAAATATGATCACCCGGGTCGTTTCCCCAACGACTAGTGAAATTGAAACCACGTTCTAGTTCGGATTCTGATTTGAATGAAGCAAAGATATTTTGGATAAGCTATTACTACTTAATTAAGAAGAAACAAATAATGACATTAAGCAAGTAAACAAACATTTTAATCCCTAAAATGTAACACAAAATTTTCACTAAAATAAAGAACAATTGCCGAAGATTATAAATATAAAAGCTCCTAATTTTTATTTTTTATTAAAAGTTAATTAAACTAATTAAAAACCTATCCCTAACTATTAATTAAATCTTAATTAAAACTAATTAAAACTAACTTAGGGACTAACTGTGAAAAATGACTAAACGGACTAACGGCTAAACATTTATCGGGCAAGGACTAACTGGAAACAACTAAAATTGAAACAAATACAGGAATGGTCTCCATTGAGACTTACCCCGACAACAAAACTAAGTCAAATTGTAAGATTAAAATTCTAAACTGTGTTCTCACTTAAAACTTTAAAAGAGCAAAAGTTGTAAAGGTAGCTAGAAAGGATTAACTGAGAAACAACTAAAACAGGAAAATTACAAGAATGGTCCCTTAGGTCCTATCCCGATAACAACCAAAGTCCAATTATAAGCTCAAATTCTAAAAGTGCTTATCACTAAAAACTCGAAAGAGCAAAGTTGTAAATGAAGCTAGTAGGAACAAAATTAATAAAAGCTACTTGGGCTGAAAATAACTAATAAGCTCAATAAGGGCTTATTTCTTAACTAACCTCAGAAAGGAGGCCTTAACTCTTGATTTTAGAAAATAAGCTATAAAAGACTCAAAATTAATTCAAAATGGAAAAGGAAAGAAGTTCTAATTAGCTTATGACTAGCTTAAGCTAATTAAGAAAAGAAAATAGAACTAGAAACCTTTTTAGGCTACTAAAATTAATCATGAACTAGCTTAAAAAGCTACACTGGACTATAAAACTTTAAGGACTTATTAAAATACTTATATTCTACCTATAATAGCTATAAATTCTACCACCTTAAGCTAAGATTCAAAAATTAATAAGCTAAATTACTAACCTACTGTTTTTGGTGTTTTCTGAGTTTTTACTAACTTTGACAGCTGAATTAAGCTAGGAAAATAAGCTAGAAAATGTAAACTAAGATTAAGTTTATAATAAGCTATAACTAGACTTAATTTTACTTGAATCTAAGATCCTAAATCCTATTCTTACTTAACTAAAAGTTAAGCCAAAGGTGGCAGTACTAACTTGTGATAGCAGTACTAACTTTTAGTTAGTACTAGTGTACTTTGGTGGATTTTGGCAGCAACTTAAGCTATCTAATAAGCAATAAATCTAAATCTATTACCTAATCTATATTAAGCTACCTCTAAACTATATACTACCTTAATTTGAAAAGCTAAGTCCTAAGATTACTTGGCCTAATTTTAAGCCAAAAGTGACAACAGTACTAACTTTTAGTTAGTACTGGTGCACTTTGCACAAGTGTAACTCAAAAGTACAGGCTTCCTAAGGGAAATCCTGCACTACTAGAGTGTCTAAATAAAGTGCAAGTAAGATCTAAGCCTTTAAGGGCTTAGATCAACAGTTGCACAAGTGAAATTCAAAGATAATTTCCCCTAGTGCTGGCACCAACATAATAAGCCATAACTATTTCAATTTAGCAATCTAAACTCTTAAATCTTTTGGAAACTTAATTTCTTAGAAAAACTTAACTGACTCAAAGTGTTTGCACAGATTAAATTGACTTATTGTGGTCAAACTAGCTTAATCCAAACACCCCTTTAAGACTATGACAGTTTTGATTAAGCTACTAAATTTGAAATCTAGAAAACAAGTGCTTAATACCAGACAATTAACAGATTAAAACTACTTTAATAAGCATGACTTAACAACTAAATAAGCAATAACCTAAGACTTAAGCTATTTTACTATATTTTTGGTTTTTTAGAGGTTTTTAAGACAATAATATGAAAATCTATGATTTAAACTAAGAAAATTGAAAACAGATAAACAACTAAGATGATTTAGCTAGATAAAACTCAAATAAGCACTAATAAGCAAAGAGAATAAGCAAATAAGCAGATCTAAGTATAGAAAGCAATGAGATTACTATTTAAAGCTAGAATTAAAGGAAATGAAAGAGAAACTTACAAACTCCTCTAGCTAAACAAGAGGACCAATAAAGGCAGCTACAAGCTCCCTAGCTTATTAGATAAGCTAGGGTAAAGTCCTTGGGATCTCTTCCAAGTTAAGATCCCCTTCCAAAAAGCTCATATCCAAATAGGTCCATGATAAATGTAAGTTTAAACTGATTTAAGGTTTAAGTAAGATTAATTCTGAATTCAATAAGCTCTATTTCAGCTTATATACTAAAAAGCGCTTTACAAATTATATTAGCTTAATTTAGGCGGCTTAGCTTATTAAGAGATCTTATGACAAAGAAACTTGGGAGAATTTAGAAAAACTGAATTTTCATTATAAAACTAGCC
The DNA here is from genome assembly GCA_026074375.1 of Tanacetum coccineum. Taxonomy (NCBI): domain Eukaryota; kingdom Viridiplantae; phylum Streptophyta; class Magnoliopsida; order Asterales; family Asteraceae; genus Tanacetum; species Tanacetum coccineum. Next base: position 40,312 of record BQNB010014943.1, read on the forward strand.
CTTTTTATTAATTTTTAAAAAAAACCAGTACTTTTAAAGGAAAATAACAAGATTAAAACATCATTAAGCTAAGAATATAAAATTTAATCAACACTACATTAAAAAACTACTACTTAAAAAAAACTAGATATGCGTGTGATGATGAGAGGTGAGGTCCATATTTAGTAGGCAGCTTGGATACTTCTAAAGCCTCTTTGCCTTGCTCTCTAACCTTTTTAATCCTGGCCAATCATTTATTCAATCATTTGAGCATCAATTATGGCCGTTTGATCAAATTGTAAACACCTGAGGATTGCCAGCATGTCATTCTTTGATGTGACGTTTGTGCTAGTTTTGTGAGTAAGATATGAGCAAAAATTCTCTTAATGTTCTTTTCTCTCAACAATTGGCATCTTTCTTTGGGATTTGACCAATCAGAGATGGGGAGTTATATTTCTTACTGGCCAGGAGTACTTGGACACTTTAATTGTCCCTTTGAACCCTCTAATTTCAAAAACACCCTTTGAATTGAGCCAAGGGCAACGTTTGAGATAGAAGAGTGAACAGTGAATGGATATACCCGCCCTTTGTAATAACTGAAGATGGGTGTAAGAAAACTCGTTTGAACTTTGTGGAATATTACAACTATCACCCTTTGTTCTTTTCATCTTTTCAAAAATTAGTTTTTTTTATTGTTAATAAAAAAAAAAAAAAAAAAAAAAGGGGTATTGGGAATTGCGGCAATAATGGTTCTTATGGACTTTTATTGACCATGATTGACTATCTTTGACTGAGGCTTAACAGTTCTGGCTTCGGCTTTGATCCTTTGGCTTCTTTTTCTACTCTTCAGATTCTCGTATCCGTGCTTGCCCGTTTGTTTACTTTTTCTTAGATTTTTTGATATAATCCTTACCTGCACACACTAACACAAATACAACAAGCATATTTTTGCCATTTTTGGTCTTTTTTGGGTTTAAATTGGGTATTTTTTACGCATAAATGGATAGTGAATTCTACACTTTATCATGCGCCAAATATCAATAGTCTCCTGTTATTGATTATAAGGAAGTAATTAGTGCGATACACTGTTTAGTATTCTGACTGTGATTCCCATCTCTCTTTGATTATGAGCTCTTGTGTAGATATAGTGGGTTCTTCTATTCAGAGTTTTCTCAACAACTCTGATAAACCACTTGTTGATCCATTCTTGACAGATCTTACTTAGCTTGTTAAAGCTTAGTTATATTGGATAAATCTAAGATAGTAGTAGAAACTAAGATTGAGAATATCACAAACTATGCGGAATCTAGTTTTGCAAACTTAAAAGAATAACAATGAAACGAGTCAAAACAAGATCGTTTACTAAAACTTTCAAATACTGAATACTATTTTGAATTACAAAATGCTGAATAACTAACTATGAATAACTATGCAAACTAGAATACTAAATAAGAAAGAACTGATAACAAGATCTAATGCCGTAGGATCCTTTTATACACTAAGGAAACCATAATGGGCTTACAAGAACGCATCAAGTGAGTAAGATCCTTTAAAATAATCCCTTAAACAAAATAAGTTATACATACTTCTTTACAAATAATGATACTTATCTTCATAAGTATTCCTTGTTGCCTTCAATCAACCTTTATCTCTTCTCTGATATGTCTTTTTATTTTTTTTTTTTTTTTTTATTTTGATTCTCATCTCTAACAAGCATTAAATCCTTCCATCTCTTGTAATTACACACATTTATATCTGAGGGCACAAGCACATTAAAATACTTAAATTTACTCTAGCAGTACTAACATACACTAGCAGTACTAAATTTAGTACTAGCAGTGGTAACTACTTAGTATATTTTTAGTCTTTATCTCTAAGCAGTCTTAACTTCTACTAGCAGCAGTAACTTTATACTAACAGTACTAATTATACTAACAGTAGTAACTAGCAGTAGTAACTTTATACTACCAGTACTAACTACTTAGCATAATTTTCATTAGTATTACCAGCAGCACTAAGTTATGCTTGCCAGCACTAATATATACCTGAGCAGTAGTAACTCTAAGAATCATCTTGAAGTCTTTTAAACCCAACAAAGATAATTCTCTTTCGACTAATCAGGGGGTGCAATCTTAATCTTACTATCAACCCACAAAGTGCTTTTCATTTTCTCAAGCATTCCAATCTTAGTTTTCTCAGCTATCTCAAGAGTATCCTCTGAATCATGCACAACAGCGGGGGTATGATTAGTATTGACTATGTCATGACCATTATAGAGAGCATACTGAACTTGCATTGCTTTTGTGAGATATAAGGGATTTTTGTAGCCTATTGCTACCTTTTTCTTTTCATCATAATAAGGTTTTGGTTTACATAACATGTGAACTGTTTGAAGAGACTGATCTTGTTTGTATAATTTATCTTCAACCTTTTCTTTTAAAGCTTTCATGTCCAAAAATTCTTCAAGGTATTTATTTTCTTTCTGTTTAAAATCCTTTTTCAAAGTTGCTACTTCTTCTCTCATTGACTTGTTATGGCCAATGGTAGAATTAAGTTGCATTTTTACAAAATGAAGTTCCTTTTTCAAAGTTTCTTCCTTGATGTTACGGTCTGTGATAATTATTCTCAGTTGTTCATCAATCTTTTGTTCTCGTTCAATTAATTCAAACCTTGCCCTTTTTTCATAAAGTTCGACTTGTTCCTTATATCTCGCAAGTTTAGTAGTTAATGATGCATTAACTACTTTGCTCTGCTCATTCGCAGAAACACATTGGGCAGCATGTTCATGTATATCATTTATTATCATCATTAAAGTATCATTTGGCATAGAAGATACATTACTTTGTATAACTTGCTCTGCTTTGTCCTTCACATACTGTTCATACAAAATAATATTACTATCACTCGTATATTCAGCATTAGATTCAACAACATAGTTTGGTTGTACATCATTTTGCATCTTGTATACTTTATGATACTCATCAACGGTATCTTGATAGTTATCATGATCTTGTACCTCAGATAGAATGTCTGAATCATATGATAGACCAGCTTTATCATAAATTAGATCTGCTGATGATAGATTTTCCATGAACATGGTCTGTGCAGTAGGAGCCTCATCAACATCAAAGTCAAAAGCATCACATTAATCAACTTGAAAGATATTATCCACAGTGAGTACCAAATCTTGAACCATTGGCTCATCTACATCATCATCAAAAGCATTATCTTGAGCACCTGCAATAAACAGCAACTGCTTTTCATCCAAGACCACTCCATTCTCCTGAGCTTGCATCAGCAACATCTTGTCCTTGAAATATTCCGAATTCTGTAGTCGCTTTGGTTGAGTGCAGTTTATTGCTATGTGCCCTATTCCATTGCAGTTATAACACTTAATCTGCCTTGCTTAACCAGGATTTGCATTGCCAACTCTGTTCTGAACTCCCCCATTACCAGCTGCAACTGCTCCCCTTGCATTGTTCCCTTAATCTCTGTTCTGTCTACCTTGAAGATTCTGAACAACAACCCTGCCGTTTTAAATTGTGGCTTGGTTCCTTGTGTTTGATGAAGTTCTGAGTTGATTGTTAGTTTGAGAAATGTATGTTTTGTTGGATTGGGAAAGAAGGGCAACTACTTTGGTTAAGTTTTCTATCAAATTATCAGATGGGGTAAGACCTGAATCAAGTTGTGTGTTATCCGTAAATTGTGGTTGATAGGAAACTGGTGGGACATATGCCGATTGTGGAATAGATGATGATTGTGAAGGGTACTTTTGAGGTGAAACATTGGACATCAAGGCGAGAGGATCAATAGAATGTTGAGTGAATTGTTCAAACATCATCTTGTTCTCATTAGCATGTGCCTTGTGTTACTTTAAGTAAGCATACAGCTGATCATAGTTAGATTCCTTCAATTTTCTATTCAGTTTCACTACAGTCACGAATCTACCCCATTTAGGCAACATGTTGTTTATAAGCTTTAAGTTAAGCTGCATTTTAGGCATGGTCATCTTGATGTTTCTCATTTCATTAATAAGCTTTGTAAACCTGACATAGTATTCGTGAATGGTTTCTCCTTTGTTCTGACAGAAGTGTTCAAATTCATCGTATAGTTGAGATTCACGGTTATCTTTCGTTAACTCAGAACCTTCCAAGAGCATCTTCACATTATCCCAAATGTATTTGGTGTCAATGTAATGGTTAATGAGTGTGTAGATGTCTTTTGGTAAACCTTCAAGTAGGATATTCGTTGCACGAATGTTAGCTTTATACATGTCCTTTTCTTCTGGTGTAAGATCTGGAACGACTCTATCCCGTTTTGGTCCTAGATGAAGTGCACCTTCAGCCCATTCATCTCTCAACGGTATAAGGCGACTCATCGTGTAAGAACCTCGATATTGTCACTTATCATCTACATCTAAGAAAACTACAACAATGGACACGCGTGAAGAATCTGACTTACTCGATATAGATCATCTCTACGAGCTACAATCTATCTTATTTTTCCATCTCAACAAGTCCTTGAAGAGCATCTCGAGAGATTACTTCACTAGTCTAACTCTCAATACTCTTATGCGTGGTAGTACAATTAGCTCAGCACTACTTGCCTAACTTACTTCAGTAACAACTAAGATCACTACTCTCTCGCTGATATTTACTTGCTAAAAACTGCTTATATCTCTAGCGATCCGATTTCTCTTGAAATGAGAGCGAGAGACACACTAGCTTCAAAATACATCATAAAAGGACGTAAGATGCCTATGACACAATCTGGACAGGATGATAGGTCATTTATATTGTGCGTGACAGTCAGGGCTAAAAGAGGTAGCTGAGTGAGACACGCTATAGTATTAGGTTATTACACTGTTATGTATAATATACCAGGATTATTTTTGGATAAACTTTTGACACAATGAAGACAGTTAAATCTATCTTGAGGTATCTCACACATCTATCTTTAATTTGAAGAATGATTGGTGAGTGAGAGGAGTGTTTACGATTTATGTAAGACTCTTACTATTATAGTTGGTTTGATGATCAGCGGGTGGAGGCGTTGGCTGCTTAGTTGAGGTAGAGAGGAGATTGCTGATGGTGGAAGTATGTTGTGGGTTGGGGTCGTGCGAGAATAGAGCAGATGTAGAGGGAGTGAGCGCTGATTTAAGGTGTTTATTTTATGGAAAGTGGAGTGGTGTATTTTATTTATTTGGGGGGATAGTTAGATCATTCATCTTATTTAATCTGAGAACACACACACTGTATGCACATAGTACTACACACGTGCTCATATTTACTAGTGAGAGACAACTCTACATATTTCTTTATTTACACACACCTGCGCTGATATTAATGGATCTTATAATAGTGTGATTGTTGTGGTTTAGGGTTGTTTGGAGAAAAGGGGGGATGTTGATAGTGGGGTAGGGGGTTTGTGTTGATTATGGTAGGGTAATATTATTTTAATTGTGATACGTATTTGAATTGAAAGGAGTGGAGATTTTGGTAAATAATGGTGATGTTCTAGTTTTTGGTTAGGGTGGGTGGTGTTTAGATATTAGTATGGTGTTGTTGTAGTGATGTGGTTTTTAGGGATAGATTGAATATGGGTTTGGTGTTTATGGGGTATAGTTGAGGAATGGTTTATTGTGGGTTTTAATTAGATGGTTGAGTATTTTGAGTGTGGAGGGGGTTTTGTGGTAAGTGGTTGTTTTAGTTGTTTTTTAGTTGGGGTGGAGGTTGGTGTTGTTAAATTTAGAGGGGATTTGTATGGGTAGTGAATATTGTGGATTAGGTTTTGTTAGAGGGGTTTGTGTTGGTGTGGGGGTTAATTGGTATTTTGAAGATTAGGAATGGTTGTATATGTAAATTTGGGTGTGATTTTGGGTGATTGGTGATAATGTTTGGGGGGTTGATATATAAGTTGAGTGTTGGATATTTGAGGTATGATTAGGTGTAGTTGATAGTTATTGGGTGAGGGTTTGTGTTTATAAATATTGTTTGTTTTTTTGTTATATTTAAGTGGTTTATAATGGATGATGATTTTTGTGTGTTGGTTTATTAGGAGTTTAGTTGGTGTAATTGTATGATGTTGAAGTTTTGTAGTGTTTGATTAATTTTAAATTTGAATTTATTAGTTTATGTTTATAATTTTGATTAGGGGGGGATTGTTTGTGTAGAGATTAATTATGGTGGTTGTATTAGAGTGTGATTATTTTGAGTGTTTTGTTTTAATTTTTTGAAAGTGATGATGTTTATTATTATTTGTTATTTTATGTTATTAAATTGGATTGATGATGGTAGTTAGTGTATAGGTGTGGAATTTTAGATGATGAAGTGATGGTGGTTTGTGGTTAGTAATAAGGTTGGAAGTTATGAAATTGAGATGTGGTATTAGTTTTAATTGTTAAAGGATATATTTGGAATTGTTATTTATTGTTAACACAAAAGACCAGCAAATTAAGAACATAAGCTTTAAACCTGGCATTAGAAAATGTATAGCCTGGCAGCTTTAATGTCATCTTTGGCAGCACTAACTTCTCCATGCAGCATTAATGCAAATAATTAGCATCATTAAACCTTGGTATTCGAACCAGAACAAGCAATTATTACACTGTATACACAATACATTAATCAACATAGCAGTACTATTAGATGAAGAGCAAATAACAAGTAACAAGTGAGAAGTATAAACTTTTCAAAGCTTCTGACCTTATACTAAATCATCTCTTGGCCCATTTAAACACACTAAAAAATGTATCATAACAGATCCATACCAAACAACAAGCTTCAATTAAAATAACTTGCTAATGATGTCCATAACCTTCCAACCAAGATGTCTTTACCATCTGTGAACAACGGCAATATTCATGACCATAAAATCCAAACACCTAATCAAGATACCAAGGCGTATTGATATAAATCACGACCACACGAAAAAAATCACATCCTACTGCTTTCTTATTCTTCAATTGATACCTGCTGTGATAACCTCCTAAGCTCGAACACCATCTCAAAAACCATTCGACAAATGAATACAAGCTACATGTGCCACGATCTTCAGCCATTATAATCACTGTTAAGGATACTTTTTTAAGTATCCAGACGATACCTTTTAGCGACACTTTTTTGTCACTAAACTGTCACTAATTCATCATTCTCACCAACGCCTAATTAATTCTTTTTCCATAGAATAAGACCAAAGAAACGCTTGAATTATGTAACCAATCACAACCATCCTTGTGCACGACCAATCAAAAACAATTTTAAACAAAACTTCCCTGTTTATTCGAATTAGGGTTGCATGAAAAACTTAATATCACCATATTCGACATGATAACCAAGGACAGAAAATATCATACCTCTTTCCTTCATAATGTGACACCAAAACACCTGTAGATCCTAGATCACGATCCACCAAGCTTTTGATACATTTTGTGGTACCTACAGAAATGTTTTAAGCTCATATTGTTTTAATCTATAACTATGAAAGAATAATAATGAAAACATGAAAGAATGCATAGCGAAATAGCATAATGAACAAATGTTATTTTGACAAGTTTTATCATTCATATTATTCACAATTCGCCCAAATACTAGATGATCAATTCTAGAACATTACATCTAACAAGTAACAGGAATCAATGAAAACATTGATCCTTGAGGCTACAACACACATTCTAGGACGATTACAATGAAACCAGCAAACGCATAGAACACAACGACATACACACACGTACCCCTTTAGTCGACGACATTTTCTTGCACACTTAAACTACATGACCTAAAGTCTCGATATATAGGAAGATCATCTATGTTTACAAAGGACATAAAACAAATATAATTAAGAATAAATAATATCTTCTAACTTTTATCTTTACTCTACTTATATCTTATTTACTTTCTTAATGAGATCCTTTTAGAATCTTCAAAATCTTCCCAAAAGAGCTTTGCGTTTAAGTCCTTCATGTTTTCATTCCTTTATTTATTTTGTCTCAGTAAATTAATAATTCCCAACACCGACCACCAGATCTATGATTCTTTAAAATTGTCATCCATGATATGAAATATTTCTTGGTAAGCATGACACGGCCATTCATCTTTGGTTCTTGTCAAATTTCATACTCGCAGTTCTTTAATAGCAATATACATCTCTGCATTGTACCAAAAGAGTACCTTATCATCTGATAACGCCATAATTATACATGTTTCGCAGCGTATTGTATAAATATTCATCCATTTCCTCTCTTGAACTTTTGATACTTAATAGCATGAAATATGTGCATGTTCACTTGAAGACTTCCCGTGCTCAAAATGATCAAGATATAAGTGTTTATGCTCTTCGAAAGACAAGTTAGAAGAAAAGAAATGATAAAAGTCAAAATCATAAGAATGTGCGACGCACAATCTTATGTGTGCGCCGCACTTACCAACGGATTCAATGAAGCCATTAAAGACATGAAGTGCGATGGTTTTCCCAAATTTGTGGCACACTTCTCTTCAACATTAATGATATATCCACCGACTTAGGTAAAGTAAGCCACACATTTTAGAATGTACGCTGCACTTTTGCTCTTACTTAGCCTATAAATAGAGACGAAAATCAAGCCATTTTAATCTTTCCTCATTATATCAATCACTAACAATTCTCTCTAAATCTTAAGGTTTTTTAGTACGAAATTCCGGTGAAGATGGAGAACAACATTGTAGTATTTAGTTAAATAAGAGTTAGTATGATTTGGTACTTATAACGGGTTATGTTTAATCCATCTCTAATTTGATTATCGTATGTTTCTTGTTTATCTACTTTACTTTGTTATGAACACCATAGCCATGAGTGGCTAAGCTCTTTATGTCTACTCGGTGATGTTAATATAATAAATAAGTATTTGGTATTATTACGATCTTATTAATCTTAAGCTTGTGTTGAAATCCTATCGTGTCTTATCTTATTAACTTTATCAATCAAGTTTGATTGTGTACACATAACGGTATAGGTCAAAAGACCCGTTGTGTGATATATTGTTTTAAAGATTTGTCTATGGTTTTTATCGTTTGGTTGGAGAAATCCACTTACGTTATTTGATAAACAAAATAGAATTGATATAATAGTAACCTGATTATTTGCGTGACATATCTGATTAATTTAACTAATATAAGTCTTAAATTAAAATAAGTCGATTTGTGAAAATGTTTTTTGACGAAAAAACTATTTTATAAGTTAAGTCCTAAAATCGAATATCGTAATCATTATCATTGCTTAGGTATTATATGAAACTATCCGAGTAGTCATTCTCCTTTATTATTGAATCCATCATCAATCATATCCCATCTGAAAAAGTCGTTAAGTTTTGTCTTAAAACTATTGATTATACGAACATAATCAAATCCCTGTGGACGACCTGGTCTACCTAAAATATTAACTACATAACGTGGTTATATCTTTTACCCGTGTATTTCATTAATAATTGGTAATTCACCTAGTCTTATAATTTAAAACTTTTGAAACACATAAAAGTTTTTGGCGCCGTTGCTGGGGATTTTAAATTGTTCTATAATCATCTCTTGTTATCCTTTAAAACAAAATTAATCACTTTTTCCTCCTAAAAATTAATCTGCTTGCTTGCTGTAACTCTCGTTGTAGGAAGTGCACTGTACTTTCTACAGTCAAACGTTTTTTCCTAAAAATGTTCTCTAAATCATCCAACAATTCACCTTGGAATCATACACCGTGCTTCCTCAGAACTTGTCGAACCAGTATATGAACCTGAACAATAACCCTGAATCGTAGACTTCATCGAAGAAATAGGAGAGTCCTATTCGAACGAAGGGACGAACGACATGCACAACCAAGAACTGTATACCTACCCATTCTTGACATCAACTATTTCTGTTACTTTCTTGATATTCTTAAAAATTACAACCCAATGGATGATGAACCCATGTTGGCTGCTGATTGCGTTGTCGCTCCGACTCTCGGTTCTGCAATCACCATTTCTGAAACTACAAACGAATTCACCATTAAAGGTAATCACTTAACTCTCGTCAAAGGAAACCAATTTGATGGTAGACTTAAAACTGATCCGCAAAAACACATTCACAAATTTCTTGAAATATGTGACATATTTAAATACAAAGACACCAAAAATGAAACCGTTCGCCTAATGATGTTTCCCCTATCACTCACGGATGAATCAAAAACTTGGCTTAACGAACTCAACGAAGGAACCATCGATACGTAGGATGAACTTTGCACCGCCTTTATAAGTCGATTCATTCCCCTAGCTCTTTTTGATTGACTCCTTGGAGACATCCAAGCCTTTTCTCAGGATGAAAACAAAACCTTAACCGATGCTTGGCTCCATATGAAAGAAGTGCTCAGAAATTGCCATGGTCACAATCTATCCAAAGGCAATATCATTAAAATCTTTTATCACGGCCTCAACAAAATAACCCAAGAAGCTCTTAATTCCACAACTGGTGGTATTTTCCTCTATAAAACACCAAACCAAGCTTATCAACTCTTCAAAGACAAAGTCTTACTCAAGCTTGATTGGGCTAAAAACCAAAAAACAAAATCCTCTCTAAAGAAAACTGTTGCTTTCGCCAATTAAGGTAGTAGTAATTCTAAAACTGAAAAAATTATGGCAGGAATGGATGCCATAACCTTGAAAATGGAAGCTCAGTACAAAGAAATGCAATCATATTCAAATCACATGATACACAAATAGGACAAAGATGACAAACTTATGTCTCCTAAAGCATAAGCAAAATTCATGCAAAGCTTTTGATGTACTTGTTTTTACAATGATTACCGAGATCGTGACTCAAATCATGATAATTGACGTTCAAGCGGAAGGAACGATTAAAATCGAGGCAACTATCGATCCAGTTCTGATGATAAACCCGACCTTAAAAAACAATTAAGAGAATTCATAAAATCTCAACAATCGATCAATTCTTTTGTCAAAGATACATTTATGGATCTCAAAACCAAACTCGAAACGACAAGCAAAAATCATCAAGCCTTAATCCAAAACCTTGAAGCATAATTTGACAGATTAGTTGATAAGCAATCTGGTAAACCTTCTGGATCTCTTCCTAGTAACACTCAACAAAACCCAAAAGATAACTCATCCAAACCTTATCAAAAGCCGCAAGCTCGAAATGAGCATGTAAATGCCGTATTTACGTAGAGTGGTAAATCGTATAACCCAAACTAACAACCAAATGAACATCAAAAATTATGGAAACCGACGAGGGAGGGGGGGTGAAATACATGTCTCCTTTTAAAAACATACATCTTTTGTATAAAACACCAAACAAGATTTACACAAAAAGATAAATGTTGATTATAGATCTAGAATTACTAATACTAATTCTAACGAAATAAACCACCTTTTGGGAAAATATATTGATAACAAGACTTAATACTGGTAGTAAATAACATTAAGATCATAAAGTAATCGTTTAGCATCTGTTTAGAATAAAGTTAATATTGGCAGTACTAAGTTAGTACTGTTAGAGTAGCAGTACTAGGGTTAGTACTGGACATAGTTAGTTTTCTGTTTATATTAGTCCTGTTTGTGTAAACAGAATAGTAATCGTTACTTATAGATATCTTTAGGGAGATATCTTAGGAAGGATATGTATTATCCTTTGACGTTGAATAAGCCCATTAGGGTTTTCCTTTGTGTATAATAGGAACCCTAATGACAATGATACGAGTACGTATTAGAGAAATATCATAGAAGCACTAGGAGCTTTATAGCAAATTAGTATTATCGATTCTTCTTACCTCTTGTGTTAAATTCGCATTAACACTTGATATTCATAGTCAGTGGTCCTCTCAAATAGTTGATTGGATTATCCAAGTTATCCTGTCGTCTACTAAGGCTAGTCAGATCTCGAACCAAGGACCACCAAGTGGTATCAGAGCCTTTAGGGACTCTGAGAAAGAAGAAATCACTAAGATCACAACAAACACACTTTTTACAAAATGTCTCCAACCTGCTAATGATGAGTTCTCCAACATCTGTAGTGAGATGAAGAATCAAACCAATAAGATGCATCTGAGTACTGGAGTGCTGCACCTAAACAACAACAACAGATGATTCCTCAAACAACTGCTATCTCAAATATCAAACTCCCAATTCTGAAGAAGGAGGAGTATGATATATGGGCAATGGAGATGGAGCATTACCTTGAGTACATTGATAATGAAGTATGGAAGGTAATTCAGAATTGAAACTCCAAGAGAAGAATATAATGAAAGAGATAATATGTTCTAAGTACATTCACCAGTCACTTACTGCTAAGGCAGAAATTCAAGCTGTTGAAAAGGAGAGGAAAGCTAAGAATATTCTGCTGATGGCCATTCCAAAAGAACATATGAGAAGATTTCATGGAATGGATGATGCAAAAGAAATATGGGAAGCCATCAGAACTAGGTTGGGTGTAATTAGCTAAATCAAAAGAAAATGCAGAAGGCTGTTTTCAATACAGCATTTTGAAGCATTTAAAATATCCAATTCAGAAGGTTAGAAAGGGATATGACCAGATTTTCACACAAGTCTACTTTCTCAATTGGAAGCTCATGTTGCTGAAGTATCAAACTGAAGATGCAAATCATAAGTTTCCTAGATCCTTTGCCCCCTAGCATGGGTCTCAATCTGGCAATGACAATGATAACTAACCCAGAGATTGACAATATTAACTTTGATGATTTTTACAATAAACCTTAGAGTTTTTGAAGCAAGAAATTTCAAGGGTGCTTTCAAAAACATCTTCAGTGCTCAAAATGTTGCTTTTGTCCTCACAAAGCAAAAGTAGCACCAATAGGTTAAGTCTGGTTTTTTTATGGTGCATACATTCTTAGCACTCCTTCTACTTCGTTCAACCAATATTCCTGAAAAAAGAAGTTCGCTATGCTGGGTTTGCTGCTGAAGTACTACTATCCCTCATTGGCCAAACAAACAGAGATTTGGACTTACTTCTGAAGATTTTGGAACAGATTGATGATGTAGATATTGAAGAAATGGACATCAATTGGCAAATAGCAATGATTGCTATTCGAATGAAGAAGTTCTATAAGAAAACAGGAAGGAGAGTTCGCGTGGATGGAAAAACACCTATTGGTTTTGACAAAAAGAAACTTGAATGTTTCAATTGTTACAACATTGGTCACTTCGCAAGGGAAGTACAGCAAAGTGAACACCATATGGAAAAAAGAAGAGAGATTCTCTTTATCAAACAATAAGAACTGGGAAGCAAGAGAAGCGAATCAAGATGGGTTTGGCGAAAATGGATGATGGGAATGTCAATTGGGGAGAACATACTGAGCAGAAGAAACAAAATCATGTACTTATGCGCTATCACTCAAGCAATGAGTAACTTGTTTTCTAAAACTTGCAAAGATTCATACAATACACTTTTAAAAACACTATGTGATGAACAAATGAATCAATTAGGTGATCAAGAAGCACAAATATTTGCCTATAGTCAAGCTGTTAAGAAACTAGAAGCTCAACTAGTTACTTGTTAAAAACAGCAATTCTCTCTAAATGAAAAGCTTACATTTCATGCTAATGAAATATATGAAAAAGATGAAAAGCTTAAAAGATATAGAAGAATAGAATGTAAAACTGTCAAAGAAAAGGAACATTGCAGAAAACAGTAGTTCATGAATATTCTTCCAAGAATCTTTGGAAAATAATTGATTCTGCATGAGTTCAAACAGTAAAGTTAGCTTAGGATTTGAAATAAAATCAAACAATGAGGTTCTAAGTTTTGAGGAAGAAATGAACTTTTCTGTTTTTAAATGTTCAAAAGAGGATTCAATAGGAAAGCCTTCGTACAGTAGATTTACAAAGACCAATGATTTTAAAGGAGTCCCACATCCCTTAAGTGGAGATTATACTCCTAAACCACAAGAGGAAATTGATGATTCTTTGTATGTTTATGGAAAGAAGGGTCCTCAAAAACCTAAAATGAGTGTAACAGATAAAAATTCTTCTGAGCATTCTACCTATCAATCCAATGACAATGAAGGATCTTGTGAAAATACATCTTTGAGCATCTTTTTGAGAAGCAGTCAGAAAGTTTTAGATAACCAAAATGAGATGTTCTAAGTCAAGTTGGAAAGAAACTAAATGAAAAAGATGTGTCTGCTCCAAAATCAAAAAGAAAGTTGCACCATTTGTTCTCACACATAAAAACCTCCTAGGCAACCACATCAAAGATAATGAAACACAAATTAAAATAATAGGTAATAGGAAGAATTGTGAAATGATAATGATGGAAAGAGAACTAAGGGGAAGGTTACTCTTTTACAAAGAAGAAATGTTTTGTTTAGTGGTAGTCTAGTCATTAATTATAGATTGCGACTATTAATGGAAAGAGAAAATGGCAAGGGAATCTGATAAAGAGGTTTGTTAATAACCTGGTATGGGATACGAAACCGATTTGACAAATGACAAACGGGGTTATCACTCTAATATTTGTCCCCTAGATCAGTACAACTTAATGCAGGTAGGTCCAAAGTTTTAATTCAGTTATTCCTGAAAATTAATACTGGTATGGCCTAATATTAGTTCTGTAGGCCTAAAGTTTATACTGTTAGTCCTAAAGTTAAATGACTGTTAGACCAAAGACACTAGCACCGTCACACAACCTCAAACAGTATGAGTCCCCAGAAGAACCACAATGAACAAATTAATCAAAGAAGGGATTTTCCAACAACCCAAATTCATCTGTGAAAGAAGACCCTTTGTCAAAATCTAAAACCAGCACAAATGACTCATACAAATTGCTGTACATGGGAAGTTGGGGATCGCTGTTTAATACCTTAGCAAGTTAATAATTTGAGGAACACTAGGAAAACATCAATTATAACAGTGGAAGACCTACTTTTATTCGAACTTAAATGTCTAATGGGCCACAAGGCACGACCCAAGCCTGCAAATGCCTGGGTCCCTAAGAGAACAATTTTCTCTTATTCATGTGTCAGGAACATCCACAAAAGAACATGTAGATAATGTAAATTGATAGTGTACTGCTCAGAGTCACATGACAGGTAAACAAGGATCAACTAGAGGAATTTTGAAGAAATTCAATAGGGGATCTAATTACCTTTGTGAGTAAAGCAAAGGCTACATATTCTGAAAAGGTAGAATAAGAGTAGGTAATTTAAGATTTAGATAGTGTGTCCTTTGTAGAAAAGAATTAGGGCATTTAACCTTTCACAATATCACAAATTTATGATATAAGCAAGCATAAGACTCTGTTTCCTTTACTGAACTGAATTCTTGTTGTGTCTTCTGACTTTAAGATGCCGATGAAATATATTAATACTTTTAAAGGTCCCTAGACATCCGAACATGAACATGTTTTAACATGAAGACGTACCTTCTCCTGCTAATTTGTTAAGGTTTTGCCTGTTGATTGCTAAGGCCACATATGATGAATCTAAATTGTGGCATAGAAGATTAGGTCATATCAATTTTAAAAATCTAAACAAACTTGTGAAGGGAAACCTTGTCAGAGGTTTACCTTCCAAGGTTCAAAAATGAACACACATGTGTTGCCTGCCATAAAGCAAAACAACATAGGGTCTCTTGCAAGCCAAGTTAGAAAGATTTATAACCAATGCCACTACACAACCTTGCATATGGACTTATGGTCCTAACTTCGTGTGAAGAAAAGCAATAATCATGGCAAGTTAAAGTTGCCTTGTTATCACTGATGATTTTACCAAGATTTTGTTGGGTATTCTTTTTTGGCTCTAAGGATGAAACTAGTGGCATAGTTCAGGCCTTATAAGTCAGATTGAAAACCAACCTTAGTCATAAAAGTTTAGAAATCATTAATCAGATAAGAAGCACTTGACAATTTAAGAATAGAGATATGCTTTGAATTTTTGTGGTAACAAGGGAATAAAACACGAGTAATAGTAAATGCCAGAAGACCTCCACTAACAAAATAGGAGTTGCTGAAAGGATGAACAAACCCTAATTGAGGCAGCTAGGAAACTAATGCTAGCAGATTCTCCTCTTACCAACCACTTTTTTGGCAGAAGCAGTTAGTACTGCTATGCTATATTTTTAATAGGGTAAGAGATACAAAACCTCAACACAAACTCCATATGCAGCTTTTGTTTTGGGCCACAAAATAAAAAAAAACCACATTATAAGCTACATAAGACCTTTTGGATTTCATGTTACCATTCTAGATACTCTTAGTGTTGCTTGGAAAAGTTTGATAGAAAATCAGATGGGGTTTTCGTTTAGTGTGGTTACAAACATCCACTAAACAAGCATGAGCCTATAAAATGGTTTATAATTTAAATAACCAAAAGAGTATAAGTAAATTTGTCATGTTAATTTCTTAAAGAAAAACCCAATGTCAAAGGAAGATGAAAGATAAGGATTTGTTATTATAGACATCTTACCTGATTCTATGAACTATAATACCATGTATCTCTTTTGGAGAATCAAGCAAACAATGCAAGGTATTTCAGAGAAACTAACAGTGCAGGTACTTTAACAAACTCCTGAGTCCCATTGCTTCTTGAGGAGAAAGATGAGAAAGTAGACGCTTATGGTTGTGCCTTCAGCTGTCAAGATTCCTGAAGAAAAGATGGATCAAGGACATCATCCACAAATACCAAAGACAGAGGAGACCTTTGAGACAGAACCCCTCAAAAAGAGATGAAGGATTCCTGCGATGACCCTTTAGAAGACAATCCACTAAGATTCAAGCTTTTTAGAAAGACAGAGTTGGAAAGAAATTGCCCTAAAGCATTGTAGGGACAAAGGTCCCTGAAAACAACACTAACCAGTAAATCCCATGTCCAGTTAATACTAAAGACTAATGATGGGTAGTCAGGGTAACAGGTTGAATACTGTAAAGGAACTTGATCATGATCGATTCACTTAGTGCCATAAGCTTAGAACAAAACTTGCACAAGCCATGACAATGTCTCATCATGAATTCTTCGCGCACTGGAGGCCATCATCATTGAAAATAGAAGATAGAGGAAGACTGATTATACTGTAACACATCAACCGTCTTCCTACAGAAATGAAGTCAGTCCTACTCCTACACTAGGATTTTATAGTATTTCGCGCCAAGAAAGATCAATACTTGAGTGATCCAGGTAATTCAGCTGTGCAAACTAGGAGGCACAGTGCAGAACAAATCCAGGGGTCTGAGAGAGGGGGAGCGCGAGGGGGGGTCATAGTCAAGGGGGGAATAAGCAGGCATAGAGGATAAACAAGCCACATAGATGTCAAGTAGGGCGATTGTTGGTGGTGTGCAATGGTGTTGATATCTCAAGAGAACCGAATAAGATATCTGCGCTTACAATGACAGTTGGGTCCTCAAGCCATGCGAAAGACGCAACGTTTAACAAGTTTCAAGCTATAAACAATATGGGTTCTTGTAGAGCTACCATGCATGTCAGAACAGACAGTGCCGTGATGCGTCTCGCTACACAGTTAGAGTTCGAGGCTACTGCATTTGGAGTCAGTGCTACCATGACCACTCATACACAGAAGAGAACAAAAAAGATACAGAGTACTACAGACAAAACAAGATTGGTGGCCCAAGGGTACTCACATGAAGAAGGTATTGACTATGATGAGGTTTTTGCTCCTGTGGCAAGAATAGAAGCTATCAGGTTGTTTTTGGCCTTTGCCTCATTTATGGGGTTCATAGTTTACCAAATGGATGTTAAAAGTGCTTTTCTGTATGGCACTATAGATGAAGAGGTTTATGTCTCACAACCTCCTGGATTTGTTGATCCTGATCATCCTACAAAAGTTTATAAGGTGGTCAAAGCTTTGTATGGACTGCATCAAGCTCCTAGAGCTTGGTATGCTACTTTATCAACATTCCTAGAGAAGCATGGATATAAAAGGGGCACAATTGACAAGACTTTATTCATTAGAAGGAACAAAAAGGATATCATGCTAGTTCAAGTGTATGTTGATGATATCATTTTTGGATCTACCAACAAGTCTTGGTGTGATGAGTTTGAAGCCTTGATGCAAAGCAGATTTCAAATGAGTTCCATGGGTGAACTTACATTTTTCTTAGGTCTACAAGTCAAGCAGAACAAGGGAGGAATCTTCATATCTCAAGACAAGTATGTAGCTGAGATACTCAAGAAATTTGATCTTGTAAATGTGAAAGCTGCAATCACACCCATGGAGACCAAATTGCCTTTGACAAAGGATGAGGAAGCTTTTGATGTAGATGTACACTTGTACAGATCTATGATAGGTTCCCTCATGTACTTAACTGCTTCTAGACCTGATATTATGTATGCAGTATGTGTTTGTTCACGTTTTCAGGTAACTCCAAAGATTTCTCATCTCAATGCTGTCAAGAGAATCTTCAAGTATCTCAAGGGCAAACCAAACTTGGGCTTATGGTATCCTAGGGAATCACCCTTTGACTTGGAAGCATTCTCTGATAGTGACTATGGTGGGTCCAACCTTGACAGGAAATCCACAACAGGTGGTTGTCAATTTCTTGGACAAAGACTTATCTCATGGCAATGTAAGAAACAGACAATTATGGCCACTTCAACAACTGAAGCTGAATATGTAGCTGCTGCAAATTGCTGTGGACAAGTATTGTGGTTCAAAATCAATTGCTGGACTATGGTTTCAATTTCATGAATACCAAAATCCACATTGATAATGAAAGCACAATCTGCATTGTGAAGAACCCAGTATATCATTCTAAGACAAAGCACATCGAGATTCGTCATCACTTCATAAGAGATTGTTATGAGAAGAAGCTCATAAGTGTGGAGAAAATTCACACAGACTTAAATGTAGCTGACTTGTTGACCAAACCATTTGATGGACCACGGTTTAATTACTTGGTGGTTAGCATTGGTATGATCAACCCATAGCAACATTTAAGGGGAGGCTTAGTTGTATAGTTTGTTTAATTCTGGTAGCTAAGTAGTCTTAATACTGTTAGTTAGTTCATTTTAATCCTGGTAGTTATGTCATATTAATACTGGTAGTTAAGTAGAGTTAATTCGGGTAGTTAGTTTTCATTAATTCTGTCTATACAATTTCTTGCAGTATGTTTTTCTTTGTTTTAGACTAATTTTGCAGGCGCCATTAGCATGGATGTGCAGATGAAAGCGAGTGATAAGTTTTAGCTTTTGTATTTTCGTAGTAACATTTTTTTTACTTTTATTAAAAAAAATTTTTTTCTGGTTGAAAAAGAATTAATATGGTTGATCTTAAAATTAATTATGGTTGACCCAAATTAAGTTTGGTAGTGTAATTTGTAATACTGGTTGGTTATTGTTAATGTTGGTTGCGGGAAATTTAACTTTTTTCTGTTTTATCACTGTTTAAATTTGTACCGTTAGAGTTTTTTATGGCGCTATTATCGTTCTCAGAGACAAAGTTATATTATAGATAAAGTTTGATTTTTTCATACTTATCTTTTTATTGCTATCTCCTTTTCACAAAGTAAAAATAATCTTTAATTTTATAACGAAATAGTCAGCATCTGTTCCAGCTTTCTACAACCTCAATCGCATTCAAAAACCCAAGTATTGATAGATTGTCAATGGCTCAATTAAGTATTGTGACAAACACAATCAAAAAGGTTTTTTTTGGGGGGGGTTTTTTTTTTGTGCAGACTGAGAAAAGTGCAGGGTTTGCTGATGATAGATGGATTTTCTTCGAGGTTCCACCTTCAGGTATGCCCTTAACTTTAATCCAACTATTATGATTCTCCTTGTAAACAGTGTGTGGCAGGACTGCTAACTACCAAATATATAGCTGATGGAACTTGAAAATAAATGCAAAACCATTGATACCAACGGGTACACAATTCTCTGAGGCGTCTATTAGAGATACATTCCAATTAGTGATGCACATGGATTACAATGTTGCAAATGATGAACTTTTTGAGGGGATGGGGCATATGGTGGATCATACTGATGGAACCTTCACATTTTGGAAAAGTTTTTTTACACCCCAATGAGAGATAGATATTTAGTCACCATCTTTTGACACTGTATAAGCTCTTAAAGTCGTGTGGATGGGATCAATTCGGTAGCAATATTGCTTACTGCTTTGATTTCTGGTCTATCCACTGGTAGAGTTATAATTTTTCAATACTTATTTTTGATGGTATGGTGGCAAATTTGAAAGCAAAACAAAGTTTTTTGATGTTATCCTCGTTTTCTGCAAATGATTTTGAAATATTCAAACGAAAACAACACACCTTTATCTAGCTGGAGCTGACCAAAAAAGATCTTTGGGAATATGAAAAGGGGTTTTTGAGGGGCACCAAGACCTTTATTGCGCTGCTATGTTACTTGTTTGCAATACTAACCAATAAAATGCAGGTCAAGCCACATGATGCTGTAGCTCAATCCCAACCCTCATCATCCACTCTCCAGTCCCATTTTATCATCACCTCAAGTACAATCTCCACACCTTAATCCCTACCCTACACCTACCCCTATCCTACACCTACAACACAACTTATCCCTACACCCTACCCACCACCTTATCCTTACACCTACACCACCACCTATCCCTACACCTACACCAATCCACCTATCCCTACACCTACACCACCACCTTACCTACAACTACTCCAATACTACACCAATACCTCCAGAAACTGAACCTGCACATTGAGCACCCTTTGAGTGAGCCATCTCCTGTCCACAACTCTTCTCACCCCCTCAAGAAACAGGGCTCATGGACAAAATGACTATGGATATGATTATACTTTCAAGTGGTTCCTCAGTTGATATCAAGAATTGACAGCCTGGGAAACGGATCTCAAAACAACAAGCTGACAATGGGGAAATGCTCTGTGAAGTTAGTCAAGAAAGTGAAGAAGTTGGAAGGATTTTTGAAAAGGGGGAATTATTGTTTTGTCAGACTATGAAGGGAGAACCTGAGGCTTCAGGGGAGGAGAAGTCAAGATGATCTCTAGATTCTTTGTCAAGGACTGGTTACACCTTCGACAAAAGTAATGCTTCAGGGAGGAAACAAGTGGAAGACATAAGTCCTAAAACTCTTGAAGCTAGCCAAAAACTCTCTCCTAGGGTTGGACTCTCTCAGTGCCTAAGTCCAATTGATACAGGGAAGGAGATACAACCGAGAAGGAACAGAGACTAAGGGAAAGAGGTAGTCTAAGCTGGATTTTCATGAAGAAATTGATACTGGTGGTGAACAAGTTAATACTGATGAAGGAGTTTAATACATTGGCAGTATTAAACTTAGTATGTTAGGACAAGTTTTCAGTACTGGCAGTGAACAAGTTAGTACTGTTTAGTGCTAAAAGGTCTACTCCTTTATTGATAAAGGCAAAAGAGCAGGGAAAGATCCTATGATCATGAAGAAACTTCCTAAGAAGCGTCAAAGGAACCAAATTTTATAGGAGGAGCTAGCTTGTGAAGCAGTCAGATTGGATACTTTACAAAAAGAAGAGGTGGCTAAACATGTATACTTGGATTCACTCTGACAAAGAATTGCAGAAGAAGAAGAAGAATTGTATGAGGCAACAGAAGAGATAAAGAAAGCTCAAGTTCAATTGAAGCTCAGACTTACATAGATAAAGATTATGATTTAAGTAGAGCAACGATTGATGCTAATGTAGAGTGTCAAAAATGTGATAGATAGTGATTTTACAATGGAGAAGACTTTGCAAGAACGATGGTTGATCTTGTAAATCAAAGGAAGAAGTATTTGTGCAGAGGAAAGAGATAGAGCTAAAAGAAACAAGCCCATGACCCAATCCCAGCTGGAAGGGACTTATATGATGAATTACTTGAAGAATCAAGGGACTACTGGAAGTAATCTCAATGAAAGTATTTGAGTTTTGAAGAAATCAAGAAGGAATTGATAGCTTGTGCACAACAGGTTGATCCTTTTGCACCAATAAAATTTTGAAGCCCACTAAAGCTAGTATGAAAAGATTTGGGATGAAAGAGATTCAGAAAAGACTTCAAAAAAGGCTGGGTGAAGGATGTTTTATTGTGAATGAAGCAAAGGATGTTGAGTCAACCAAGAAGTCTGAAAAAGAAGGAAAATTATGGCAAGAAAAGGATTGCATTTACAGACCTTGATAAGGTTGATTCTGAAGATTCAGATGAAGTTGGTTAACAAGAAGAGTCTGTCTCAGTTACAAAAATTCCAATTAATTCCTGTTCCTGTAGCAATGAAATCTCCTAGTATAGCTACTTATAAGATCATCAAAGCAGGAGAAAAAAGGAGTGTACCAAATACGTCTGGGAAGATGGAATGATATAGTGTATATTCATTTGGTGCTATTGAAGGAGTATATCAAAAGATGTCTTACTGAGTTATATAGGATTGTAATGAATAGATTTGGGATGGATGACCACAGGATGAGCTAGAGAAGATATTTTGGAAGTATTTAACGGATCTTGTTTGAAGAAATCTTTGTACAGATCCTGTCTTGGAGTTTTGTTAAGTCAGCAAAGGATCTATAAGTTAGAGATATTATTGATTACTGTTAGAGTACCTGTTTCGAATCTTGGAATGATGTTTGTTGTCTAGTCAATATGGATCTTTATAATGTGACTAAAAGAAATTATCTTATCTGCCTGAGGTATGTAAAACTATGCTGAAATGAAAGCTTCTGGATGGAAACAGATGAAATGAGGCTTGCTATAAAATGTTGAAAATGATAGAAAAGCATAGCTGGTATTAGAAAGTAGAGAAGTTTGTAGTGTTAGGAAAGCCTAGTAGAATGGAGAATAGAAGATAAACTGGTTGGAGGCTGTATGTCTTACACATCATTGGTTATCAGTTCACCATGTCTATAAGACATAAGGCAAATACTGGCTGTCTAGGAGCAAAACGGCTCTTGGTAATGACTTTTTTAAATCCGTTCTAGGGTTGACAACTTGCAAATTAAGGTTGTATGGTTTTAATCTCCCCATATCTATTAAGTGAAGAGTTGGCTATGCCACAAGTTTATGTGTTTGTGGTAAGGCATTGGGAAAAACTCCATACTTGTCATAAGATTATGGCTTATGGTAGAAGACAAATTAATATAATCCCATATTAGATGGTTGAACTTTACAAACAGTGGTATTCGAGTCGCACTGTTTAGTATTGTAAAATCACCACCTGTTTCATGTACAAAGAGTTGAATTTTCATACGTTTATAATCAGCTCATACAATATACCATGAATTTACCCTTTTCTAGGTTGCCAAAGGATTGACTAGCTCCTGAGCAAACGATAAGCAGGTAAAGATATCGAATCCGTTTATGGCTGAATGCTTTGCAAAAACCATATGGTATTCAACTCACACATGTTCATGTAATGGAGAGTTGAAATGGTTTTCAGTCAACCATGGACATGCACCTTTTGGTGGCAAAGGACTGACTATCTCCAGAGTGAATGGCTAATGGTAAAGAGACATCAAATTCCATTTAAAATTTTTCAATGATTCACCTCTCAGGAGGTTTACACACTGGAAGTGAGATGAGAATAGATGATACTATATGATTTGATGTACATATTGTCAATGTTGCTAGATGATGGATTGCTGAAGAAATCTTGTAGAATAGTTGCTGCTAAGATTAAAAGGAGATAACTTGAAGTGTTGCTGAATCAAGTAATACTTGAAGGAATTCTATTTACAAACCATCCTCAGACAGTTTAAAAGTATTTAAAGGAAAGATCAAGAATGTTTTAAAGGACTTTGAAGTTCACAACGTGAGATTAAGTTAGGGGAGGATGTTGGGGAAATAGATTGTATAAGACTTACTAATAGTTGTTTTAACAGTTAAGTCTGGTAGTTATAATTAGTTATGTTAGTATGATTTAATAACTGGCATCCTATGTTAAGTCTGGCAAGTACTAAGTTTTGTACTGGATATAGAGTAGCAGTACTAGATGTTAGTATAGTCATAGTTAAGTCTGTTCATAGTTTGAGTCTGTTTATGTAACGATAGTAATAGTTATCTTAGAGATATCTTAGGAGATATCTTAGGAAAGGATACGTATTATCCTTTGACACGTTTGTAAAGCCCATTAGGGTTTCCTTGGTGTATAAAAGGAACCCTAAGGCACAATGTTATGTACTACGTAATTGAGAAATATCATTAGAAGCATAGAGCTTAATAGCAATTTAGTATTATCATTTCTTCTTAATTCTTGTGTTAAGATTCCGCATTAACACTTGATATTCATAGTCAGTATCTCTCATATAGTTGTTTTTTGATTGATTATTGTGTTTTGTGTGTTTTCTTTAGGTTTTGTTTTTTTTTGTGGATTTGTTGTTTTTTTTGTTTGTGTTTGTGTTTTGTTTTTTTTTTTGTTTTGTTTTTTTTTTTTTTTTTTTTGTTTGTTTTTGTTTTTCTTTTTTGTGTTTTTTTTTGATTTGGATTTATCCAAGTTATTTATCGTCTTACAAAGGCTAGTCAGATCCTATACCAAGGACCTACAAATAACCCTCACCCTCACAGACATTCGGAATCTAGATAGGAGTAGAGTAGCTTTAGCTTAATTTTCGATTTTAATCTATGTAATTTCTTTTTAAATCTGTTGTAATTTTCAAGCATTGTAATCAAGTTTATTAATGAAATTTAGTTTTTTAAAACTTTTACAATAATTTTGTTTACTCTCATAAGCTCTCAATAAGCTAGTTAGCCCTTTAAGTCTATAAGCTTAGGTTAAAGCTCAAATCTGTTTTAATCATACTTTAACTTTGAAAATCAGTTTAAATCCTATTTACCTTTGCTAAGAAATGGAAAGCTTAAGGAAGGGGAGCTTAAAATGGATGAGCTCCCAAGGACTTTTACTCATAGCTTATTCATAAGCTAGGAGAGCTAGTAGATAAGCTCTAAGAGCATTTTATGCCTTTGTTTAGCTGAGGCACAAGTAAGTTTTCATTTACTTTCCTGTCTTTCATCTTCTTAGTGTAATTTTGCCTAAATACTTGTTAGTTACTTAATCTGCTTATTGTCTTATTAACTTGTGCTTAATTGTCATTTGATATGCTTATTAGGATCATTATAATTTGTTTAATATCTGGTAATTAGGATTTAATTAGTGAATTTTATTCTAGCAGTTTAACAAGATTCATAAGTTCAGTTTAAGGGGTGTTTGGTTTAGGCCAATTTGACCTATATAAGTCAAAGGTTTTAGTTAATTCTGTTTGAGATAGTTTAGGTTAATTAAAAATCATTAGGAAATGAGTTCTTATGAGTCAGTTTGAAGTTTTAGTGATTTATTGGCTTATTTACTTTTCCTCAGCACCAGGGCATTTTTTTTAGGTTTGCTTAGCTAGCTTAATTTTGATTCAAACATTCTAGGGTAGTTTTGAACTTGAATTTGTTTCATACACACTCAAATTGAGTGTGTAAGTGCAGTAGTAACCACAAGGTACCTGCATAATTGTGTTTGGCCTTTGCCAATTACACTAGCAGTGGTAAATTAGTTACCATTGCTATTACTTTTGTTCTCAATTTAAGTTAGTTTCCTTAGGACTTAGAGTTTAAAATTAGGTAGGCTTTTACTTAATAGATAGCTTAATATAGTTTCAATCTCAGTTTAGAATTTCTAGCTTATTTCATAGCTTAATTCTGTTCTTATAAGTTTACTGCATCAGCAGTACTAAGTCAATTAGTACTGCTGATTTTTAAGCTTCAATTTAGGAAAGAATATTTAGGAGTGACTACGCGCGAGCTCACCCCTCAAATATGTAAACAAATACAAATATGTATAAATACACAACAAGGGACGAAAACGTTTGAGTAATTTAGCTTATTTGATTTTTGCTTATTGCTTTTGTTTTCTGAGTTTGCCTAGTTCATGATTAATTTTAGTAGCTTAAAAGAGTTTCTGTCTATTTTCTTTTCTCTTGTTAGCTTAAGCATAAGTATAAGGGCTCATTAGAATTTCTTTCCTTTTTCACTTTTTGATTTAATGTTGAGTTTTATATAGCTTATTTTCTAAACAGAGTAAATCCCACTTTCTGAGGTTCAGCTGTTAATAGCTCTTATCGTGCTTATTGTGGCTTGTAAGTATAAGTCTTTTCATTAAGTTGTTCTACTCAAAGCTGTTTTAAACTTTTCTCTTTGAGTTTTTCCTAAACGCCTTTTAAACTTCAACTTATTTGAGGGCTTATTAGGACTTTGGTTGTTATCGGGTTAGGTCCTCAGGGACCATTCTTGTAATTTTTCTGTTTTAATTGTTTCTTAGTTAATCCTTGCCTGTTAAATACTTTAGCCACCAAGTTACGCCTTAAGTTTTAACACGGTTATCCCTAAGTTAGTTTTTTTATTGTTTTTAATATTTTTAATTAATAATTTGGGTTTGTTTTTATTTAGTCTTTAAATAAAAAGTAATTTAGGGGCCTTTTATTTTTTAGAAAGTGTCTGACATTTTTCTTTTATTTAGTGTAATTTTTATAAAAATTTTAGGACTTTATTTTTAATAGTTTTGTTATTTTTATAGTTTTTTTTAATTAGTTTAAATTTTAGAAAAATCATATCTTTTAATTTAAAAAGCCAAAAATAGTAATTTCTTTTTCTAAAATTTTCTTTTTTACTTATTTTACTTAGGAAAAATATAATTTCAATTATTTTCTATTTTTCTTATTTTTAGGATTTAATTAGAATTAAATAGTTTTTAATTAATAAAAAAAATTCAAAAATAATCTAAAAAAAATATTTTTATTTTTCTTAAAATTTCTTTTATCCTAATTTAGGTGTAGAAAATTAGTTTGCACTCTTAGGGTTTAATATTAGTCTAGTTGATTAATCGTATCATTTTATTTGTTTCCCGTATTTGTTTAATTGTTTTTAATTGTCCATTTTAATTGTTATTTTTTATTTAGTAGTTATAGATATAAAAATCAATCTTTGTTTCCATTCATAAATGTTTGATCACGAATGTTTCCGATTTTTCAATTCACACTTCGTTGGGAAAACGACCCGGGAGGTTTTGAGATATCACTTTGGTCAAAAGTGAATTTCTTAGCCCGACGGAAAATATTATACTATACTATTATTGATTCCTATCCTTATTATTACGTATATTATATATACTTATTACGTGTTGATTTGGAGTGGATCAGGACGTTTCTGCTTCTCTTCCATAGGTGTGTGCTTTGTGTGATTTGCAACAAGATTCTCATGAACACTTGTTCTTTGATTGTCTGTTTTCCAAAACAGTTTGGGATTCGATGAAGGGGTTGGCTGGGTTAAATACAACAAGTCATGATATCTATGCTATTAGTGTGAGTCTATTTCCTATTGCAAAACAAAGAACGACCCGAGGTGTTATTGCTAAGTTGGTCCTTGCGGCTTGTGCTTACTTTTTATGGCAAGAATGCAACTGGAGGCTTTTTAAGAAGCTTAAAAGATCGTCTACTCAGATTATTGATTGCATCAATTCGGTTGTTCATCTTAAGCTGTTATCGTGTAGATTCAAGAAGTCCAGAGATGGTTTGAGGATGGCTAGGCTTTGGGACCTCCCTGCAGCTATGTTTAGGTCATAATGTTGTGTTTTTTTTTGCTTGTGCACCTTTAGGTGGTTTTTTCCCTATAGGTGTCATTGGTTATGTTTTTGGTAGGTAGTATCATATGGGGTGTCATATGATCTAGTGGTTGTTCGAGCTTTTAGCTTGAGGTTAATGTGGCACTCTGTCACATTCAATTGTACTTCTTTGGATTTTTTTGGTGTTAATATATTTTACCGGGGATGTGTCCCTTTTACCAAAAAAAATGGGCGACCCCAACATTACTATGGAGGAGTATATCAGGCTTAAGGAAGAAAAAGCTCGTAGGCATGGTAAGGTGTATAACTGGGAAACTGCTACATATGGTAGAATCTGGTATGACAATGACGTTCGCGACCTCAGATCTGTTGAATCCGAGTTCCCATCTATAGTCTTTAATGACCAGTTAACATCTGAATTAACACTCTTGTGTGAACCCACGATAAGTTCTCTTAACGAAATAAAATTGACTTTAGAATATTGTTTGACGAATCTGACGATGAAGATTACACGGTAATTTTTGACAAAAAAATCATTTTCTTATAAAATAATTTATGTCGACGATTTGAAAAAGGATTCAGACAATGATAATGATAAAGTCAATATGCCTTCATTTTCATCACCTGAGCCTACGGTCAGTTATTTCGATGATTTAGACCACTTTAAAGATTTTGAGAAAAAATTTCAGCCATTACTTATAATGATGCTCTAACGTCTAAATTAGATTTCTTAACTGAGCCTACTGTAAGCCCTCAACATATCGATGAATTTAATTTAAATGATGAAACGTTATTTTTCGAATATGATGAAGAGGAACAAAACGTTTTATACTTTAATGATCTATTTCCTTTCAACATAATATATCCAAACGAATTGAAATCGGATGAGGACAATAATGATAAAGAAATCGATATCATACCGTTAGTCTTCGAAGGATATGTCTATCATACCATTACCTAATGTAATACATAACGATGATGGTGCCTATGCACATGGGTCAAATAAGCTTTTTGGAATCAGGTCATGATTACATTAATAAATTTTAAAACTAAAAACTTTTATCAAGGAATTAAAAAGTTAATATCATGACTCTGGTGATTATCATTAACAAAAGGGATGCCATTCATTTTTCTTAATCAAGAATTTGTATGTAGTCATTAGGGCTATGGTGTTCTAACTTAAAGATCTTTTTGAAAATAAAAGTGATTGCGAGAGACAACCCAAAATGTATTTTCAATTTTTTTATCGAGTTTGTCTTCCCAGACTGTCTATACGGTATGTCCAAACCCTTGGTTACGGCTTATAGACAATCCTTCTGGACGTTATCCATCTTATTTTCAGCATAGCTCTATATGATGTATTCATTAAACGAATACATCGTATTCGACAACGGGTATCAATACTGGCGTTTATCCTGGAGTAATGGAGGATACGGCGTTATCGACTTCCTGTACAGTTTTAGGTATTTATTTCGAGTCTAACCAGCGAATACACGAAGATAGATTTGCACTTGTTTTCTTATGCTTAACACAGGACCTTCTGAACGAAAACGGACAAATTTGGTGGGAGTGCTTATTGTTCTGGAACGTAATGTCTGTTGTATCATGCGGGCATCCAGATCGATTTTCAAACACCACAATCTTGCTCCTAAACGCAACTTGGTAGAATTAATCGAGCAAAATATCAGGGAGTTCTTATTCTAATTCTTTTTAATTCTCGTTTTTAATGTTTTATTCATACAACGAGAATGTTGTATAATTCAAGTGAGGGGATGAGAATTAGAATGTTTACTGATGTGCCGTTGTGTAGGTGTTATTATTGTATCAAGTTTTACTATTTATTTTATGCTGACTATACCTAAAAAAAATCAACACTTTAAACGGGCAGTTGTGCTGGTCAGATGGAGTTTCGTGGTAAGTAGGTGCGATTACTAAGAGCGAGAGTGTTTAATATCTAATCTATCAGTATTTTAGATTATCTAAGTTAATCCTTAAAACTAATGCAAAAGGGGGGTTTCAGCCTGAGAGACTGGCACGGTTTTGTGTATCTATCTAGGGATATTGAGACAAGTAAAGCAATAAACACACACAAAGAGACACAACAAACTGATTAGAGAAGGGTCAAGAACTAATGTAGAAAACATATCTACCATGAATAATCTGATAAATCGCTGGTTGTTTATTTAGTTCAATGGATTGTTTTCTTATCGCGAAGGGGCTATCCTTGCTAGACTTAGGCGGGTATGGGTACTTCTTCTAAACCTAGTGACGCTATCTGTCACAATTAGACGCATTCACATAAAGAAAGCATTTGTTGATTATAATCTATCTTAGGAGATTAATAATGGTGCTCTTACTAAACCCTAGCTCATAGAGACTTTACCCACTTACTGACTTAAAGCTCTTTTGTACTAGTAGTCCCACTGTCCGGAGTCCTTACCAATTGATTAGAACGTACTCATTGGTACCAAGGTCACCTTATGGCTCAACTAAGTTCACAATCAAAGGGCAAAGATAGGTCAATATTTGTGATCCTATGATTCTAGATATATAATTGCAATATGGAGAGCTATTCCGGACTCTTAGCCTACGCCCAAACAACACTTAAAGTCTGCAGCGCATTAATATGTTGGACTAGACCCAGTGAATGATAGGTCGCATACTTAAGCACATAAACGTATATAAATTGACAAACATAAACAACAATCAACGATAAATTAAGCATTCAAGATAAACAAACCAAAACAATATGATCTTCTAAACACTGGTTTGATATCTAAAGGACCACGTCTTGTTAGTATCCAGAATACTTTTATTACTATATTGGTTGAATACGACGTATTGATGTTCTGATACGGGCATACTAAGTCTTCAATCTTTGTGGTTATTTCGTAAAGTGTATGGCCATGGATACGCCGTTTCTTCTTGAATGGCTATGGCGTTTGAGGTAAAACCAGTTGTTCTTCTTATTGACCAAAGTATTATTTATGGCATATCCGTTGATGTGGATATGGCTGTATTCTTTCAAAGTCAGGCAATGGTTATATTAGCTCGTCAAAGTCTTGGATACGTCGTATATGTCTAGAATAATTGCGGCGTATTGGTCTTTGTCAAAATGAATAGTAGACTTCTCTCGAAACTCTTCATTTAAGCTCCAAAAAGCGGTGCCTTTTGCTAATCTTCATAAATTACTCCATAATTACTGCAATCTCAAATATAAACGATTTAAGTAACCAATTTTTGCACATAATTATACAAAATGGAGTTAATATACATGGGTTAAATGAATGTTATAAAATCGACGTTAATTTGATTCATAAATATCCTCCTATTTGATCCTACTTGTCCTACCAGTAGCCTCTTAGAAGTTGATTTAAAATGTATCCAAGGATTATTTTTTTGTTTTAAATCATTATTAGATCTATTACATGAAACAACCAAAACCTCACGAAATAGGAAGAAAGAAAAACATCAAATCACTCAGACTAATCTTGTGGTAACATGTAACTAATTCACTGATTGCATCCGGTTCGTGAAGAAGTTATTCTATATAAGCTTGGCAAGGATACAACACATCTACACCATAAAACGCCATGAGTAACAAGTTTATAAAGGTAAAAATTGGTTTTGGTATGGAAAGGAATATGGTTTCAATCATTTTATAGTCTTTCACCGAAAAGTACCACTCCAATAGGGCAGCTGAAGCACACATACATGGTCGTAATGACAGAATAGACGTGTATGTTCGATCACATCCCCATTCGATTTTAACCAAACGGTTAGGTTGAAGAATGAATAGGTAGGAACCTTTAACTTTCACTTAAAAATCATAAACCAACGAGGCAGCTAAGACATGCATACATGGCCGTAACGACAGAATAGACATGCACGTCAAATAGTCCTCATTCGCGTAAAACAGCGGCTAATATTAGGTGAGAGGGATGTAAATTGTTTGTAAAAAAAATCAAAAAACAATAGATTTAGCCTAACGTCACAGTGCCTAGACTTAGTTTCCTGACCGTTACCTGATAAGACACAACCTATTTACAAAGTCTTGATTTTCAATAAAACAAATCTACGACCTAAGTTGGCGTTCTCGTAACGGTCAACTTCCAACATCCTATAAATTTAACATACTCTACAAGGCAAGTGGCGATATCTTCCACTTTGTACAATACTTTACATTGTTGATTTTTGTTGCGTATCAATGAATAATCGATCCTTAAGGTAATTCCTTAGTAGTTGAGAAATGACTTATCATTTAAACTATTCCTTTTTTTGTCTTGCAATTTTTCTCATTTTTTTAACAACTATGCTTTAAATCTCGGTGTAGTTTCACCATCTTCACGATCATAATAATTCCAGATAATTCCTTTGATAGTTCTTCGTTCTTCAGACGTACCATTAATTGTGATGGTTTCGTAAAATCACTTGAGTTTACTACTAATATACATTTCCATTTTGCCAATGTGCAAATTTCACCGGCACCAAAGATTAGAAAATGGGGCACAAAGTCTCGAGATATACAAACTTTTGCACTTTAAGCAACTAGCAACTGTAAATTAATTAAAGCTTACATG
Source organism: Tanacetum coccineum (assembly GCA_026074375.1). Lineage (NCBI taxonomy): Eukaryota > Viridiplantae > Streptophyta > Magnoliopsida > Asterales > Asteraceae > Tanacetum > Tanacetum coccineum. The sequence goes on from BQNB010014943.1 coordinate 72,400, forward strand.
GTAGTTTAAGCGTGTTAAGGTTTGTAACGAAACAAATAGTTGGTGTAATTCCTACAGGATTGGCTCTACGGGTTGTTCTAAGCGAATCTTACTCTTAAAGTGAGAGTAAACAAAGGGTTTAAACGGGAGGTTAACTAACCGGTGTAGTTAGTTAATAAACAACATGGAAAGACGATTTGGGTGTAATCCTAAAATTTACCAATTTAAACAAGTTACTCCAAATTGTGGTCTCGAATGATATACCAAGCCAAGTTCTAAAGTCCACTACATCACCGGCACACTCATAATTTTTGTGGAATTTTTAGTAAATGTTTGGAAATGAAATATGCTTAATTCCCACAATTTGGTATTAAGGGTTATAGTGCGCGAGGTCATGTAACTAGTAATTTTTACAAAAGTTATGCTAGAAAAAAATTTAAATTTAAGCATATAGCATATTATTTGTAAAAAAAGGACAAGTAGGCATTCTAATTCTCCATCTCCCCACTTAAATTATACAACGTCCTCGTTGTATAGATAAAACAATTAAATAAAATAGGAAATGGAATTAGAACACGGAACTCCCCTGATATTTTACTTGGGATGATTCTCCAATTTGAGTTCTTGAGCAAAAGTGTGTTGACGAGGCTTCAGAATGTTCGTACAAGTTCAACACACGTCTTTTTCAGAGTATACCATATCATCGATTTTCCTTATAGCAAGGTCCTGCATAAAAGTTTAGAAGACAAAAGTGCAATTCCTATCTCGGTTATACAATGGTTACAATGCAGGAAAACAATTAAACACACATGTTGTACAGGGATCAATACGTCATATCCAAAACCTAAGGATGCACCGTATGGTTCCTATAAAAACAATTAAAAAATTCAAAGTACTGGAAATTAAATTACAGACTGATAACGTCCAGACACATCTATACGCCGTATCCAGAGGGGTTTGATACGCCGTATGGAGTGTCTGGGAAGGCAGACTCGATAGAACAATTAAAGATATGACAAACGATTTAAAAACAACCAGGTTGTCTCCCAGCAAGCACTTTTATTTACAGAAAAGTCTTTAAGTTAGACTTGCCCCAATTTAATCACATCCTTATAAAATAATTTGGGGTCGAACGGGATGCCAAATGGCACATACAAATTCTTGATTAGAAAAATGAATGACATCCTTTTGTTAAGATGATTCCAAGTCATGATATTAAAATTTAATTCCTTGATAAAACTTTCAACTTTGAAAAGTTTATTATATTTATCATGACTTTGACTTGTTTCCAAAAGCTTATTTGACTCATGTGTATAGGCATCATCATTGGTATTTATTACATTGCCCCCCGAAGACTGTTTAATATCGATTTTATCATCATCATTGTCCTTATCTGATTTTGAATCATCATGATAAATTACGTTAAAAGGAAATAGATCATTAAAGTATAAAACGTTTTGTTCCTCTTCATCACATTCGGACAATGATGTTCCATCTTTCAAATTAAATTCATCCAATACAACTCCTGAATGTCATCCAAGTCAATTCTTTAGACTAAATCATGTTAGAGCATCATTGTAAACAATGACTGGGAATTCATTCTCAAAATCATTAAAGAAGTCTAAATCATCAAAACAACTGATCGTAGGCTCGGGTGACGTAAACGAAGGCATGTTGACTTTATCATTATCATTTTCCGAATCCGTTTTCAAAACATTGACAGAAATAATTATATAGGAGAATGAATTTTTGTCATAAATCACCGTGTAATCTTCAT
>BQNB010014944.1:0-23493 GCA_026074375.1 Tanacetum coccineum
ATAAGTCCCAAGGGGACATGAAGCACACAAACAACCAACTAGACATTGTACAAACTTCTCCTCATTAAACCAAAGACCATGATTAAGCTAACCTGACCAAAGACTTCCTAAAAACACTTATCTTGTCCTAAGACTACTACAAGTGGTCTTGGACTAGTCAAAGTGATATATAAATGTGCTAACTAGAATGAGAACACACGCACTTCACATTTACATAAGAAAAACTTTAAAATCTCTCTTGTCTCTCCTTCAAAACCCACGGCCAAACCCAAATACACACAAACAATCCATATAATTTTATTTACCACATTTCTAAGTATACCTACTACATATTTAAGATATCCAAAGGTGTTTAGAAGGTTTGTTTTGGGGTTTACAAGTGTTAAAGCAAGAAGGTTTAAGATTAGGGTTTCTTTGGGATTTAGGGTTTTCAAGGTGTTGAAAGCTAGGGTTTGTTTGCTAAACAAGGGTTTAGACATTATTGTTTATCATCCTACATCATATTAAGGTTGTCTAAAAACCTTAAACTCTTTACATTCATGATTTTATGTGTATATAATGGTTATATAGTCAATCATCGTCTAAGAAACATAATGAGATGAAAAATTGTTTTTTTCTTGTTTATGGTTTTGGTAAACTTTTTCATATGATATATTGATGTTATGATCATGTTATAAAGCAAGTATATACACTAGTGTTGGTTAAGTTATATAAAGTATATATAAGTAAATGGTATAAAAAGTTACTTATTAAGGATTATGAACAAATGAGCATGTAGACTTATGGATCTTGTGATTCTTGGACATATTGTGGACTTATACACTAGAGGACTATAAATATACACAAGGTTGTGTATTGATCACATTAGAGGACTTGTAACAAGGTGATTAAACTAAAAAGTTACAAAAACAAGTTTAAAACACATTTTAACAAAAACCTCAAAAGTTTCTGTTTTAATTCGAAATATAACCTATTGATTTTATATTTTTATAAAATACTACATCTCATGAGGATTCCAAAAATGTAAGAAACTCGAAAAACCGATTTATAACGAAGGAGATACGTAATTTACAAGTTACGCGATAATAAACGCGTTTATAAAAGAAATTTTATAAAAACTTTTTAAGTTTCACTTCTGATATATACAAATGGTTATTTTTCTCAGATAGTACATATTTTTAGGATTCCAAAACATTAAGAATCATAATTTTTGGATCAATAACGAAGGAGTTATGAATTTCGCAAGTTTACGATAATAAATACTTTTATAAAAATAATTTTATAAAAGTTACTGTTCACATCAGATATATTTATTTTGAAAACATCATTAATTAGATAGAACTTTTAATTACGAAGACGTGCTCGAAGGAATCACTAAAAACGGAGTTAAAACGAATAAACTACGATGTTTACAGGTTTACGATAACTAAATTTATAAAAATAAATTTATAAAAGTCTATGAACAGTAAAATCACTGTTCACCAGAGGACACAAAATATGAAAATATAATATTTTGATACATCGTCTTAATACAAGAACATGGACGTAAGGAACGTATAAAACGGACTTAAAACGAGAAAGTTACGCACTATTTTATAACTTGTGCACTATTTCCTGACATGAATAGTGTTGGTTCATTTTTAATAAAAAAATTTGCGAAGCATTTTGGAATCACTTAAATAATATTTATACTTGTTTTAGACTTTTTAAATATTATTTTACAAAGGCGATTGAACTAGTTATGTGATTATACGAGTTCAAATACATGGTATTTATTTATCAAATGCGATTTAATCATTATCTCACAAATGCAATTAGATGGTGATGTAGCTATATAGAATTATATATGGTATTAGTTAATCAAAGTGCTTAGTACTCATACGACCTATAATGAATTAGGTTGCATTCGGGTGTTTTAGTGGCACATTTTCTATTCTGTGATATACGTTGTTATTCATTCACTCGAGGTGAGTTTATAGCCCCACGTTTTACTTGTTTTACATATACTTTACAACTTTTAGGGTGAGAACATGCTTGTTACCAATTCCATTTACATGATTGGTTTGAATTCATTACATGTGCATTTACAATTCGTTTTACAAACTGGTCTACATACTTAATTACTTATTTTGGGACGAAATACTTTGCTTGTTTCACTTCATTTTTTAAAACAAGGACATTACTTTACTTTTACCCAAATGATTACGGATTAGCTTAAGCAGATTGAACTATGAATTACCTGGAGGGTGAGCGCGAATGTTATGAAATAGATCTATTCGGGTTGTTGACAGAGCCCGTTCTGGTGTGGATAGCTATCACCGGGTCGTTAAAAGAACGTTTATTGTTGTCGGAGCAAACATGTACACGAAACATGAACAATTATGTGCCTTGATAGTGGTATATATATGAGTCTAACACCGCAGAGTTTCATAAACTTAGGAGAGAAATCGTAATCATTGTTTTATACATCTTAAGGAATATTTTCGTATCTGCTTGAATTTAAAGTGGGCAATACATACTTTACAATAGGGGTCCAAACTATACTACGTTTTGTAACTATTTTGGGATTGAATGGTCATGATACTTACAAACTCTTTGGTTTATAACATTCATTACTATGTTTGTGTGGGGCTATTTGGGGGATTTGAATATAAAATAAAATTGCATGCTACTTTATAACACTTTGATTTACAACATTCATACTACTTTTGGGGAACATTTACAAGGATTGAAACAGTCTATACATACTTTACGGAAATTTGGTTCAACATTTAAACATAAAACAAACCTATGAACTCACCAACTTTATGTTGACATTTTAAGCATGTTTTTCTCAGGTGAATAAGATCTTTGCTTTGTGATGTGCATTGGAGTCTAAATAATTCAAGATTTCCTTTCAAACGACACATTTAGAGGTCGTTCTCTTATGACTTGTGCAATGGTATTATGATGTAACACTCCCGGAAACATACTCCGCTGCGACCCATTTTTGGGGGTGTTACAATTATTGCAAGAATTGTTACTTAATCGTTTATATTTGAGATTTGCAGTAATTATGGAGTACTTTGTGAAGATTAGCAAAAATGCATGCATTCTAGAGCTTAAACAAAGAAATATGAAGAATATTGTTCTAACATTCAATACGCCGTATCCATCAAGGAAGATACGGCGTATCTGTACATGTACTTCATAAGAAACCACGATAAATAAAGGCATATACGCCATATCCAGAAGACATCTATACGCTGTATCCAAGATATAGCAATTAAATATTATAGAAGATATTAAACGTGGTCCTTACTCTAAGAAACCCGCAATACGCCGTATTGACCTCAACCACTATGACGTATCGACCAAATTCCAGATACTATAAATATAATACCTAAAAACGAGTTTTAGGTATGCTTGATCATATTTTTTATACCCTAACCACAAAAGTCGATTTTTAGAAGACAAGAAGAGTAGAAGAAGTCAAGCAAAGCTACTAATTCCATATGAAACACCTTGTAATCTCCTATACTCTAATAATCATTCAGTTTTTGGTATCATTCTTTTAACTCAGTTAGTTTACCTTGGTTGATTTGATTGTTATTCTTGTATTGATTACAATGGTTAAAGTCTAATACCCTTGGGTATTAGCCATATTTGCCCAAAAGCCTAATCTGAAAGAGATTTAAATGTTGGTTTTGTTTATATCGACTGCTCAATTTATGTTGGTGGTGATTATGTTATCAATTATACTTGGTTTACGTATTTTGTATGCCGGGACCTAGTATTTCAATTGGATTAGTGATACTGACCAATTGGGGGGGGGGGGGGGGGGGGTAGCTAAGATGCAGGATGACTCTCCATATAGGGTGTTGGGAAAATAGATTGTAACAGACTTAATACTGGTAGTATAACAGTTAAGTCTAGTAGTAATAGTTAGTTCTGTTAGTATTTGAGTTAATACTGCAGTACTTAAGTGAAGTCTTGCAGTTACTAAGTTAGATAGTAATGGTAGAGGTAGGTAGACAGTATGAGTTAGTATGGTCATAGTTAGTTCTGTTTATAGTTTATCTGTTTATGTAACAGTAATAGTAATATTTATCTTAGAGATAGCTTAGGAGATATCTTGAATATGTATGTTTATCCTTTGTAGTTTTTGTAAAGCCCATTAGGGTTTCCATGTGTGTATAAGAGAACCTAAGGCACCAACATGTTAAAGAGTACATTTTTGAGAAATATTCAATAGAAGCATAGAGCTTAAAGCAATTTAGAATTATCGTTTCTTTTTAATTCTATGTGATAAGGATTCACGCATTAAACACTTGATATCATATCTAGTATCTTCATATAGTTGATTGGATTTATCCATGTTATTATCTCTTTCTAAAGGCTAGTCAGATCCTATACCAAGGACCTACAAGTGGTATCAGAGCCTTTCGAGGGACTCTAAGAAAGAAGAATCACTAGATCACAAACAAACACACTCCTATAAATCTATACAAAATGTCTCAACCTGCTAAATGATGTGTTCTCACAACTCTTAATAATGAAGGAAGAATCAACCACTGGAAAGATTGCATCAGACAAACTGGTTGCCTGCACCTAACAACAACAGAGTTGATTCCTCATACAACTGCTATCTATAATATCAAACTCCCAATTCTGAAGGAAGTGAGGAGTAATGATATTGGGCTATGGAGAATGGAGCATTACCTTGAGTAATTGATAATGAAGTATGGAATGGTAATTTGGAATGGAAACTTAAGAAGGGAATTTCAATGGAAAAAGGGGTTGGTATTTGTTCGAAGTAGTACTTTCTCCAGTGTTATGCTTGCAGAGAAATTCAAGCTGTTGAAAAAGAGAGGAAAGCTAAGAATATCTTGCTGATGGCCATTCCAAAAGAACATATGAGAAGATTTCATGGAATGGATGATGCAAAAGAGATATGGGAAGCCATCAGAACTAGGTTTGGTGGTAATGCTAATTCAAAGAAAATGCAAAAGGCTGTTTTCAAACAACAGTTTGAAGCATTTAAAATATCCAATTCAGAAGGGTTAGAAAAGGGATATGACAGATTTCAACAGCTACTTTCTCAATTGGAAGCTCATGGTGCTGAAGTATCAACTGAAGATGCAAATCATAAGTTTCTCAGATCTTTGCCCCCCCGCATGTCCAATCTGGCAAATGACAATGAGGACACTTATACAGAGATTGAAATTTATCTATTGTTGATTTGTAAATAACCTTACCCCCCCCCACTTAGAGTTTTTGAGCAAGAAATTCAAGGTGCTTCAAAAACATCTTCAAGTGCTCAAAATGTTGCTTTTGTTTCACAAAGCAAAAGTAGCACTAATAAGGTTAAGTCTGGTTTTTCTGGTGCATACAGTTCTTGCACTCCTTCTACTTCTTCAACCAATATTCCTGAAAAAGAAGTTCTTGCTGGTTTTGCTGATGAAGTAATCTATTCCCTTTTTGCCAAACAATCAGAGGACTGGGACTTACTTCATGAAGATCTGGAACAAATTGATGATGTGGATATTGAAGAGATGGATATTAATTGGCAAATAGCAATGATTGCTATTAGAATGAAGAAGTTCTATAAGAAAACAGGAAGGAGAGTTCGCGTGGATGGAAAAATAAAAACACTGTTGTTTTGACAAAAAAAGAAGCTTGAATGTTTCTTGGCAATTGTCACAACACTGTGTCACTTTACTAGGGAATGTACAGCAAAGGGGACACATGATGGAAAGAAGAAGAGGGACTCAATTTATCAACATCAAGAAGCTAGGAAGCAAGAGAAGAATCAGATGGGTTTGTTGACAATGGATGATGGGATTGTCAATTGGGGAGAACATACTGAAGCTGAAGAAACAAATCATGCACTTATGGCTATCGGCTCAAGCAATGAGGTGGTAACTTTGTGTTCTTAAAACTTGCAGTATGATTTCATACAATACTCTTAAAACCTATGTGATGAAAAATGAATCGTTAGTTTGACTCAAGAAGCTCAAATACTTGATATAGTCAAGCTGTAAGAAACTAGAAGCTCAACTTTTGTTCTTTTCAAAAAACAGGCACCTTTCTCTAATGAAAAGCTTACATTTCAAGCTAATGAAATATATGAAAAAGATGAAAAGCTTAAAAGATATAGGAGAATAGGAATGAAAGCTGTTACAAAAGAAAAGGAAAAATTGAAGAATAGTTAGATTCATGGAAAGATTCTTCCAAGAATCTTTGGAGATTAATGATTGGCTGGAGTTCAAAACAGTAAAGTTGGCTAAACTGGGCTTAGGGTTTGAAATACAATCTAATGATGAGGTTCTAAGTTATGAGGAAGAAATGAATTCTTCTGTCTTTAGGTGTTCAAAAGAGGATTCAATAGGAAAGCCTTCATACAGTAGATTTACAAAGACCAATGACTTTAAAGGAGTCCCACCTCCTTTAAGTGGAGATTATACTCCTCAACCACAGGAGGAAATTGATGATGCTTTGTATGTTTATGGCAAGAAAGGTCCTCAAAAACCTGAAATTAGTGTGTCAGATGACAATTCTTCTGAGCATTCTACCTGTCAATCCAATGACAGTGAAGGATCTTGTGGAAATACTTCTGAGCACTCTTTTGAGACTGAATCAGAAAGTTTAGATGAACCTAATGAGATGTCTAAGTCAAGGTTGGAAGTAACAAATGAGAAAGATGTGTCTGTTCCAAAATCAACAGAAGTTGCACCTAGTTGTGTCTCACACATAAAAACTCCTAGGCAACCACTCAAAGATAATGAAACACATAAAGTTAATAGGAAGAGTTGGAATGATATGATGAAAAGAGAACTAGGGGAAGGTTACTCTTTTACAAAGAAGAAATGTTTTGTTTGTGGTAGTCTAAGTCACTTGATTAAAGACTGTGACTATTATGAAAAGAAAATGGCTAGGGAAGCTGAGGTAAAGAGGGTTGTTAATACTGGTAATGGGGTGACAAAACCAGTATGGACAAATGCAAACAGGATTAATCACTCTAATAATTTTGTTCCTAGATCAGTACAACTTAATACTTGTAGGCCAAAGTTTAATTCTGTTAGGCCTAATATTAATACTGGTAGGACAAATATTAGTTCTGGTAGGCCTAAAGTTAATTCTGTTAGTCCTAAAGTTAATTCTGTTAAAAAGAAATCATGAAACTCTTGGATACCGGTATTATTTATCCAATTGCCGATAGTTCTTGGGTTAGTCCCATTCATTGTGTACCAAAGAAAGGTGGTATTACAGTAGTCTGCAAAGTCTACAGCAACAAAAGGCTCTTACTAATGCCTGTAATAGGAAGTTAGGATCTACTGTTAAAGACCCTTGCAAGTTATGATTGGAGGGATACTAGGCCAAACTTCAATTATAACAGTGGACCTATTTTTATTAGAACTGTGAATGCTAATGGTCCACAAGGCAGACCCAAGCCTGCAAAGGCCTGGGTCCCTAAGAGAAACTAATTTCTCTTATTTATGTGCAGGAACATCCACTGAAGAACATGGTAGATAGAGGGATATTTGATAGTGGATGCTCAGGGCACATGACAGGTAACAAGGATCAACTAGAGGATTTTGAAGAATTCAATGGGGGATCTGTTACCTTTGGAGGTAGCAAAGGCTACATCTCTGGTAAAGGTAGAATAAGAGTAGGCAATTTAGATTTTGACAGTGTGTCCTTTGTGAAAGAATTAGGGCATTTTAACCTTTTCTCAATATCATAAATTTGTGATAAGCAGCATAAGGTTCTTTTTACTGAGACTGAATGTCTTGTGGTGTCTTCTGACTTTAAGATGCCTGATGAAAATCAGATACTTTAAAGGTTTCCCTAGACATCGAACTGTTGTTTGACATTGAAGACACCTTTCTCCTGCTAAAGGTTTTGCCGAGGATGATTGCTGATAAGGCCCATTGATTGAATCTAAATTGTTGCATAGAAGATTGGTCATAAAATTTAAAAATCTACACAAATCCGAGAGTAAAAGACGTCCTTAGTTTGAACCCCCACCTCGCGGTTAGCGGAGTGGGATATCACGACACATCTTTTACTTGCTACATATACTCAAATGTATGCTTCATTGGCATAATTTTAATATTCATGCATTTTTGCATTCATATTTCATTCATGCTTCTTTGGCATTTTAACTTTCAATACACTAAGAATAGAAAAACCTCGTTTTAAAGAATTAAGTTACAAATTTGAAGCTTTTTCTAAAAACATCGATTGACTTAGTTGAATTGAAATGAGCACGTATGATTAGGTGGATTAGAAGCTAATGGGAGAAAAAGCCACAAGTTACTCATATAAGTTTTAGAAGAATCTTGCTTAGCACATAAACTTATATTTAACTCTATTACTTCTTGTTTTCACCTACGTGAATGCTTAGCCTAATTGAGGAACTAGCTAGGCTCAACACGCTCCGAGATCGAAGTCAAAATTATTCTCAATTTACCATTAGGAAGTCGAAACTGTGACAAAAACACTTATTTATTTTTGAAGATTTTAAAAATTTTTTTTTCTCTTCATTTTTTGGTAATTTTTGCAAAAATTTTGGTTGGTAAAAAAACGGAATTACGTAGAACAACGGCTGCAGGCAAATCAATCGAAGATCCCCCCATACTAGAATTTTTAAACATCGTCCTCGATGTTTTGGAAAGGGGACCTACGTAAATCTAAGGCCGTTTATAAAGTGTGCCAAAAGATAAAACGTTAGTCGATTAGATTAGGATAATGGATTCCAAATGAAGCTGAGGATTGTGAAACTCATGATAAAAATACAAGCACGGAGCGTTCATTCCAATACGAGCACATCCTGGACCCAACAAAACAATAAACACCGAACACGGGTATCTCAACGGAAAAGGGATGCTACTACACAAACAAGAAAACACTTCTTTATTTCTACCCACTCTTAATGATAGCATGGTGGCTCCACGAAAGCGCTTGTTCTAAGGTCACTATGCTTGACAGACCGTCACCTAATTTATTGGACCTTTTTTAGGAATGTTTGGAGAAACCGGGCCTACCAATTGTCGCGTACGTCCCTCCAAAGAGTGCTTTTAAACGTTGACCCATTCACTTTGCTAAATTTGGCCGGGAGTTTCTGAGATAACTCGATGGATAGCCGTATGGGAAGAACTTGTGTGATAGTGCATGGTTCAAATGGACCATGGGGGGTTTTAAGCTTTCCTGAGATAAATCTTTAATCTTTGAGTTAAAGAGGCAGGGACTCGTCTCACTGACGTTAATAAACGCGGTTCATGATTTAGAGTGTTGAACTCTTTGTCTTTTCTTTATAGATCAAAGAGTTCTCATAAGCTTCATTACGGAGCTCATTAAGTTCTTCAGGCTGGACTTTCCTTATGGTCAACCAGCGGTTTTTCAAGATCAATGTTTGTATGTTTTAATGCCCAGTAGGCCTTGTGTTCTAAACTCAAATGGCAGAGGGCATGCTTTCCGTAAACCAGGCTTATATGGAGTTATTATGTACACCCAATGGGTGCTTTTGTAAGCGGTGCGGAAGGAAAGCCCTATAAAGCATCATCGAGCTTTATTATGATCCAAGAGTACGGTCTCACTATTGATCTCTAAGGAATTCTCTTCAAAGCTCGATTGGAAACCTCGACTTGTCCACTTGTTTGTGGATGGGTATGCGGTGGAGTAGAGGACGATGAGTGGACTCCGTTATTTAGCATGTACTTTGCAAATTGGTCATTGCAAAAGTGTGTTCCGCGATCACTTTTTGGATTGCGACGGGGGCACCAAATCTGGCGAAGAGTGATTTAGAAATTTGCAAAACAACTCGGGCATCATTGGTGGGAGAGCGCTTTTGCTTCAACCCATTTTTTGATAAAATAATCAACGGCACGAGGATGTATTTGTTGCCTCTTGGTGATGGGAATCTCCCCATAAAGTCAATGCCCCAGACGTAAGATTTCACAAACTTGGAGGGAATTTTGTTGGGCATTTCCATGCCCGTTTGTGAAATTTTTCCTTGACCGCTTTGGCCTATGAGTTTGCAGTTTTAACCAACTCATGGGCATTTTGTAATTGTTGGGCAAAAGAATCCGAAATCAAGGACTTTCCTTGCTGTGTAGTTCGCACGTGATGTCCACCGGTGGGCCCATCGTTGGCAAGCCATGAGGATGTCATGGGGGCTTCCTTGCTAAAAACACAACGTCGAAATAACTTTGATCCGCACAGTTTTTAAATAGAAAGGGGATCTTCCAGAACTAATGACACTTCACGGTTCTTTAAGGAATTTTCTTTTTGCTGGTTGACATCCCTTTGATCACGGGCGAAATTTTCCGCGCATGGTAGTTTGCGATTGTCAGCAAACCATGGTACTAGCATCTAAGAAAAGTATTAAACTAATAGTTTCACGAAGGGGAAAATTTTCGATTAACAAACCAAATAACTTAACACAAAACATTATCTTCAAACACACACTATAATCCATCACCTCTCAATGAAACACCTCACCATAACTAATACCCCCACCCACCCTACCCTCCCACAATCCTTCTCCTCCCCCACTTCTCCCACATCCATATAACAAACAAATCCCACTCTACCATTTTCTTTGTCCATAATACAACCCATTTCCAAATAACCATCCCTTACCTCACTTCAAAAAACTCCATTTTTTTTTTTCTACCCCCTTTCACCCCAAACAAAAATATATTATACCCTATCAACTCCACCCAACACACAAAACCACACCACTTAATAATAATAATCTCTCTCAATCATTCTTCCACCCTAACCCCCTTCCCTCTTCTCCCTCCTACTCTATTATACCTCCAACTCCCCCAATCACAACCCAATACCATCCCCCCATCCCATATACACCTTACCAACTCCCACCCTACACACAAATGCGTGTTCCTAAACCTTCTCATAAATCACTCATTTAACATCACCAACCCTCTAACTCCAAATAATACTAATCCCCCCCTCCTTCTCACTCCCCACTCTTATCACCACACACCTCAACTCTCCACCACCCCCTCCATCCCACCTCACCCTTCCCACCCATCCCCCTAAACCCATAATCCCAAACTAAACAACATAACAATCATACTACCCCCCCATTAAAATCAATCCCACATCCCCCACCCATCTTTCCCCTACCACCCTCCATTAACCACATTTCATACCCCCCCCCTCACTCCCCTCCCCAAAAACACTTCCTATCTCCAAACAAACATTTACCTCACCCAAACACAAACCCCACATAATCTTCAACAATAAACAACTCTAATATAAAAACTCCCTTTCCGTCCCCATCCTTCACCACCTTTCAATCCCTCTATTTTCCCCCCTTATTAACCACACTTAGTGCCAACCATCCCTTCCCTTACAAATCAACTTCAACAAAATTTCCCACACACAACAAATCATCCCATCTAATTAAACCCCCCCATCCACACATCCATCTACCGTGTGTACCCAACCCCACAACTGTCATACCCTCCCCCCAACAACCACCCATAAATATCCAACAAATCCTACATTTTCAAATCCTAACATTTTCACAACCCCACCACCACATTCACAAAACCACACTATTCCTAATTAAAAAAACACCCCATTTAATCTCAACTCTCTCCCCACACAATAATCCTTAAAATCCCAAACAATCCCACACACAACTCCTCAAATTATCCCACTATCCCACAAAATATCACTCTTCACTGAAAATCCCATCCCCAAAATCCCCTTACATCAAACACTACTTATACCACAACTACATCACACCTCTACTCCACCCCACCACCCCATTCCCATTACTCTCTAAACCAAACTTTCAATCTATACAACAATATCTCACCCTCCTTATCTCCCTACCACAATTACTCACCTACTAATTCATCAACATTTCAAAACCTCCCCTCAACGCCACCCCCCAAATTTATACCACCCACACATCATTAAACTTATCCTCCATCCAAATCCCAAATTCTAACTAACACCCATTCCACCATTTCCAAAAAACCAATGTGCAAACACAAATAACATCCACCCTCAGTAGGACTAACTTCAATTTCTGTTGGAAGACTGTTGAAGTCAGTTATCACACCTTCATCATCATAAGATGCCTCATCAAAAATTCCTGTCTCAGGCTTGTGAAAGATTTCGAGCTCTGGCATAAGTGAATCATCATGATCAAGCCTACCAGTATTAACTGTCTGACTACCAGTATTAAGTGAGTTAGTACTGGTAGTGTTGTTTTCAGGGACATTCCCTAAATGCTTTAGGGCAATTTCTTCCAACTCTCTTCTAAAAGCTTGAATCTTAGGATTAGTAGAGGAATCCTTCATCTCCTTTTGAGGTTCTGTCAAGGTCTCCTCTGTCTTTGAATTTGTGGAAGTTGTCCTTGATTCATCTTTTTCTTCAGGAATCTTGACAGCTGAAGGCACAACAATAATCTCCACTTCCTCATCTTTTTCCTCAGAAGCAATTGAAGAACCTGCACTGTTAGTTTCCTCTGAAATACCTGCATGGTTAGCTTGATTCTCCAAAGATACAGGAATATAGTTCATAGAGTCAGTAAGATAGTCAATATCAAACATCCATCTATATCCTACTCCTTTGACATTGGGTTTTTCTTCAAGAAAATTAACATGCAGATTAACTTCTACTCTTTTGGTTACTAGATTATAAACCCTATAGGCTTTGCTGTTTAAAGAGTAACCAACTAAGAATCCTTCATCAGATTTTCTATCAAACTTTCCAAGCACACTAAGAGTATCTAGGATGGTTACATGACACCCAAAAGGTCTTATGTAGCTTATAATTGGTTTGTGGCCAAATAAAAGCTCATATGGAGTTTTGTGTTGAGGCTTTGTCACTCTAACCCTATTGAAAATATAGCAAGCAGTACTAACTGCTTCAGCCCAAAAGGTGGTTGGTAAGAGTGAATCTGCTAGCATAGTTCTAGCAGCCTCAATTAGGGTTCTATTCATCCTCTCAGCAACTCCATTTTGTTGTGGAGTTCTGGCAGTACTATACTCTTGTTTTATCCCTTTGTTGCCACAAAATTCAAGCATATCTCTATTCTTAAATTCTGTGCCATTATCTGACCTAATGATCTTAACACTATGACTAAGTTGGTTTTCAATCTGCCTAATAAAGGTCTGAAGTATGCCACTAGTTTCATCCTTAGAAGCCAAAAAGAATACCCAACAAAATCTTGTACAATCATCAGTGATAACAAGGCAATAACTTGCATGATTTATGCTTCTCACAGAAGTGGGACCAAAAAGGTCCATATGCAAGGTGTGAAGTGGCTTGGTGATCACTCTTTCTAACTTGGCCTTGCAAGAGGCCCTATGTTGTTTGCCTTTATGGCAAGCAACACATGTGTGGTCATTTTTGAAAACCTTGGAAGGTAAACCTCTTACAAGGTTTCCCTTCACAAGTTTGTTTAGATTTTTAAAGTTGATATGACCCAATCTTCTATGCCACAATTTAGATTCATCAGATGTGGCCTTAGCAATCAAACAGGCAAAACCTTTAGCAGGAGAAGGTGTCTTCATGTCAAAACTGTACATGTTGTGATGTCTAGGGACCTTTAAGAGTATCTGATTTTCATCAGGCATCTTAAAGTCAGAGGACACCACAAGACATTCAGTCTCAGTAAAAAGAACCTTATGCTGCTTATCACAAATTTGTGATATAGAGAAAAGGTTAAAATGCCCTAATTCTTTCACAAAGGACACACTGTCAAAATCTAAATTGCCTACTCTTATTCTACCTTTACCAGAGATGTAGCCTTTGCTACCTCCAAAGGTAACAGATCCAAGGTTAGGGATACAGCAGAAGAAAAGGACTAGGGGAAGAAGGTAGTCTCAAGCTTGGATTTTCAAGAAGAAGTTGATACTGGTGCTGAACAAGTTAATTCTACTAAAGGATTTAATATGGTCAGTATTAAAACTTAGTACTTGGTTAGTGAAAACTTAGTACGGGCACTATGAACAAGTTAGTACTGTTTGGTGCTAAGAAGGCTACTTATTTCATGATAAAGGCCAAAGAGAAGGAAAAGCTCCTATAATCAGTGAAGAAATTCCTAAGAAGTCAAAAGAACAAACTCTACAAGAGGAAGCTAGCCTTGCTGAAGCAATCAGATTGGATTCCTTACAGAGAGAAGAGAAGGCTAAACAAATACACTTGGGGCTTCACTCTTTAGCTCAAGTATTGCAGAATAAGCAGAGTTAAATGAGCTAAAAAAGAAAAGAAAAGCTCAAGTTCAGTTTGAAGCTCAGCATTACAAATTGAAGATTGGATTTATTAATTAGAGCAAAGATTGAAGCTAATGCAGAGTTGTCGAAAAGCATGCTAAGAAGTGAACTACAAGGAGAAGGATTTTGCAATGAAAATGGTTTGATTGTCAATCAAAGAAGAAATATTTGTAGAAGATAGAGCTCGTGCTAAAAGAAATAAGCCCATGACCCAATCACAGCTTAAAGGAAGTATATGATGAATTATTTGAAGAATCAGGGGACATGGAAGTTATCTCAGCTGAAGAATTTGAGTTTGAAGTAGTAAAGAAAAGGGGGGGGGAATTTTGATAAGCTTGTAAAACCGGTTGAATCCTTTGCACCATAAAAAAAATTTTGGAAGCATAAAGCTAGTTTGAAAAGATTTGGTGAAGAGCTTCAGACAAAGACTCTAAATAGACTAAGGTTGATTGAAGCAAAGGATGATGAGCCAACCCAAGGAAGTCTAGAAAAAGAAGGAAAACATATGGCAAGAACGAGGGATTGCATCAAACATTGGATATGGTTTACTCTAAGGTTCAGATGAGGTTATGTGAACAAGGATGATTCTCTATCACAGTACTAAAATTCCAATTAATCCTGTTCCTGTAGCTATGAAAACACCTAGTATAGCCACCTATACGATCATCAAGCAAGGAGAAAAAAGAGCGTATCAAATAGTTAGGGAAGATGGAACTGATATAGTGTACATTAATTTTGGTGCTATGTTGAAGTCTATATCTAGAGATAATATTACTGAATTATTTTAGGATTGTAATGAATAAGGATATGGATGGATGGACCAGAGGATGTGCTAGAGTGGGTATTTTGGAAATTTTTGAAGAATCGTTTGAAGAACTCTTAGTTAAGATCCTATACTGGAGTGAAATTAGGACAATAAACGATCATTAAAGTTGAGATATTATGAGTCCTGTAGAGTACATTGCTTGAACTTAGAGTCAATGGATGTATATATGTTAAGTGAAAGAACATATCCATTATCTGCTGAGATGTGCAAAACCATGCTGGATAAGAAACTACAAGGAGGAAAGCCAGATGAAGATTGCTATAGAATGTTGAAAAGGATGGAAAAACAAGCTGGCATTAGAAAGTAGTGAAGTTTGTAAGGTTGAAAGTCTAGGATAGAAGATGAGAAGGATAACACTTGGTGGAGGTGCTATGCACTAACACAACAAATGGTTATCAATTCACCATGTCTAACTGCTAATCAACATAAGAACTGGCTAGTCCAAGAGCAAACGACTCTTGGTAAAGACTTCTCAAATCCGTTCTATGGTTGACAACTTGCAAATAAGTTGTATGGTTTTCAACTCACCATATCTGTTTAAGTGAAGAGTTGGCTAGCCCACAAGTTTATGGCTTGTGGTAAAGGCTATGGAAAAACCATAACTAGTCCATAAGATTATGGCTTATGGTAAAGACAAATTGCAAATCCATATTAGATGGTTGACACTTTACCAAAAAGTGGATGGTATATCAACTCACCAAGTTTCATGTACAAAGAGTTGACATGGTTATCAATCCACCATGGAATTTACCTTTTCTAGGTGCCAAAGGATTGACTAGCCCTGAGCAAACGGCTACAGGTAAAGGCATATCAAATCCGTTTATGGCTGTAATGGTTTGCCAAAAACCATATGGTATTCAACTCACCAATGTTTCAAGTACTGAGAGTTGAAATGGTTTTCAGTTAACCATGGACATACACCTTTCTGGTGGCCAAAGGACTGACTACTCCAGAGTGAATGGCTAACTGGTAAAGAGACATCAAATCCATTTAAAATTTTCAATGATTCACCTCTCACAGGAGTTAACACACCTGGAAGTGATGAGAATAGACTGAAACTTTATGATTTGATGTACAAAATTGTCAATGTTGCTGATATGATGGATTGCTGAAGAGCTTTGAAGAATAGTTGCTGCAAAGATAAAAAGAGAAGACTTGAAGTGTTGCAGATCAAGAACAACTTGAAGAATTCTATTTACAACATCCTCAGAAAGCTTAAAATGTTTAAAGTAAAGATCAAGAATGTTTTGAAGGAACTTGAAGTTCACAAGTGAAGATCAAGTTAGGGGAGGATTGTTGGGAAAATAGATTGTAACAGACTTAATACTGGTAGTATAACAGTTAAGTCTGGTAGTAATAGTTAGTTCTGTTAGTATTAAGTTAATACTGACAGTACTAAGTTAAGTCTGGCAGTACTAAGTTAGTACTGGTAGAGTAGCAGTACTTGAGTTAGTACTGGTCATAGTTAGTTCTGTTTATAGTTAAGTCTGTTTATGTAACAGAATAGTATAGTTATCTTAGAGATATCTTAGGAGATATCTTAGGAAAGGATATGTATTATCCTTTCACACGTTTGTAAAGCCCATTAGGGTTTCCTTGGTGTATAAGAGGAACCCTAAGGCAAAATGTTACAAGTACGTTTTGAGAAATATCAATAGAAGCATAGAGCTTAATAGCAATTTGAATCATTTGTTTCTTCTTTATTCTGTTTGTTATAGATTTCGCTGCTCTATTAACACATTGATAGTCATAGTCAGTGTCTTTCTTATAGTTGAATTGGTTTTATCAAAGTTATCTATCGTCTTACAAAGGCTAGTCAGATCCTATTAAACGTTAAGGGACCCTACAAAGTGGTTTCAGAGCCATTGTGGACTCTGAGAAAGAAGATCGCAAAGAAACACAAACAATACTCTTCCTTACGAACCTTTACAAAATGGTCTAACCCTGCAATGTATGATTTCTCACAAAATTCAGTGATGATGAAATGAATCATAACCAGAAGCTGAATCAGATACTGGGTGCCTGCACCTAAACAACCACAACATGATCCACAAAATTACTGCTTATCTCAAATATCAAACTCCAATTTATGAGAAGGAGAGTATGTTAAATATTTGGGCAATGGAGATGGAGCATTACCCTCTGTGAAAGTACATTGACAATATGAAGTTGGAAGGTATTTCAGAATGGTAACTCCAAGAAGAGCATTGTCAATTGGAAAGGATGGTGTTGTATCGAGTAAAGTATTTCCACCAGTTTACTGCTTTGTAGAGATTTAAGCTGTTGAAAAGGTGAGAAGGCTAAAAATATTTTTGCGGATTGACCATTCCTAAAGAAACATATGAGAAGATTTCATGGAATGGATTGTATGCAAAAGAGATCGGGGAAGCCATCAGAACTAGGTTTGGTGGTAATTGCATATTCAAAGAAAATTGCTGAAGGGCTGTTTTCAAAACAACAGTTTTGAAGCTTTAAAATATCTACTTCTGGAAGGACTAGTGAAAGGGATATGACAGGTGTCAACAGTTACTTTCTCAATTGGGAAGCTCATGGTGCTGAGGGATCAACAGGAAGATGCAAATCATAAGTTTCTTAGAATCTTTGCCTCAGCGATGGTCTAATTTGCAATGACTATGAGAACTAATCTGACGATTGACACTTTATCAATGATGATTTGTACTATAAACCTTAGAGTTTTTGCAGCAAGAAATTCAGGGTGCTATAAAAAACATCCTTCAAGTTGCTTAAAATGTTGCTTTTTGTTTCACAAAGCAAAAAGGCGTTAGCCACTAATAAGGTGTAAGTCTGGTTTTTATGGTGCTTAAAGTTCTTGCACTCCTTCTACTTCTTCTAACCATTATACTGAAAAAAGAAGTTCTCGTGGTTTGCTGATGATGTAATTATTCCCTCTTTGCCAAACATACAGAGGATTTGGAACCGTACTTCATGAAGATTTGGAACAGATGATGATGAGTAGATATTGAAAAGAGATGGACATCAATTTTGGGCAAATAGCAATGATTGCTATTCGAAATGAGAATTTCTATAAGAAAACAGAAGAAGATTAGTGTGGATGGAAAAAACGCCTGTTGGCTTTGACAAAAGAAGTTGAGTGCTTCAACTTGTCACAACACTGGTCACTTCGCTAGGGAATGTACAGCAAAGGGGACACATGATGGAAAGAAGAAGAGAGATTCTCTTTATCAACATCAAGAAGCTAGGAAGAATCTGAGAAGAAATCAGTGGGTTGCTGCTGACAAATGATGATGGGGTGCAATTGGGAGAACATACTGAAGTTGAAGAGACAAATCATGCACTTATGGCTATCAGCTCAAGCAATGAGGTAACTTTGTGTTCTAAAACTTGCATTGATTCATATAATAAGCTTAAATTACTGTATGATGAACAAATGAATCAGTTAGGTGATCAAGAAGCACAAATACTTGCATATAGTCAAGCTGTTAAGAAACTAGAAGCTCAACTTGTTACTTCTCAAAAATAGCAACTTTCTCTAAATGAAAAGCTTGCATTTCAAGCTAATGAAATACATGAAAATATGAAAAAGCTTAAAAAAGATATAGAGAATAGGAATGTAAGCTTCTATGTCAAAGAAAAAAGGAACAATTGCAGATAATAGTTGATTCATGGAAAGATCTTCCAAGAATCTTTGTGAAAATTAATTAGATCTGGCATGGTTCAAGTAGTAAAAATTGGCTGTAGACCTTAGGGTATGAAATAAAACAAATGATTACGGTTATTTCCCCTAAGTTATGAGGAAAGAAATGAACTATTCTGTTTTTAAATGTTCAAAAGAGGATTATAGGACGCCTTAATACAGTAGATTTACATAAGTACCATGATTTTTAAGGTTTGGCCCATCCTTTAAGTGGAGATTATACTCCTAAACCTCAAGAGGAAATTGATGATTCTTTGTATGTTTATGGTAAGAAGGGTCCTCAAATACCTTAAATTAGTGTGTCAGATGACAATTCTTAATGAGCATTCTTCCTGTCAATCCAATGAAGTGAAGGTCTTGTGGAAAATTTTATCTCTGAGACTCTTGTGAAAACTGAATCAGAAAGTTTAAGTGAACCAAATGAGATGTCTAAGTCAAGGTTGGAAGTAACAAATGAAAAAGATGTGTCTGCTCCAAAATCAAAAGAAGTTGAACCTAGTTGTGTCTCACACATAAAAACTCCTAGGCAACCACTCAAAGATAAAGAAACACATAAAGTTAATAGGAAGAATTGGAATGATATGATGGAAAGAGAACTAGGGGAAGGTTACTCTTTTACAAAGAAGAAATGTTTTGTTTGTGGTAGTCTAAGTCATTTGATTAAAGATTGTGACTATTATGAAAAGAAAATGGCTAGGGAAGCTGAGGTTAAGAGGGTTGTTAATACTGGTAATGGGGTGGCAAAACCAGTATGGACAAATGCAAACAGGATTAATCATGCTAATCAATTTGTTCCTAGATCAGTACAACTTAATGCTGGTAGGCCAAAGTTTAATTCTGTTAGGCCTAATATTAATACTGGTAGGACAAATATTAATTCTGGTAGGCCTAAAGTTAATGCTGTTAGTCCTAAAGTTAATACTGTTAGATCTAAACAGCCAGTAACTCACAAAACCTCAAACAGTATGAGTCCCAAAAGACCACAGATGAATCAAATTAATCAAAGAAGGGATTTTTCAAAATCATATTCATCTGTAAGAAGACCCTTTGCAAAAACTACAGCACAAATGTCTCATTTTAATGCTGTAATGGGAAATTGGGGATCTGCTGTTAAGACCTCAGCAAGTTATAATTGGAGGAACTCTAGACCAAACTTCAATTATAACAGTGGACCTACTTTTATTAGAACTGTGAATGCAAATGGTCCACAAGGCAGACCCAAGCCTGCAAAGGCCTGGGTCCCTAAGAGAAACTAATTTCTCTTTTTCATGTGCAGGAACATCCACTGAAGAACATGGTAGATAGAGGTATATTTGATAGTGGATGCTCAGGGCACATGACAGGTAACAAGGATCAACTAGAGGATTTTGAAGAATTCAATGGGGGATCTGTTACCTTTGGAGGTAGCAAAGGCTACATATCTGGTAAAGGAAGAATAAGGGTTGGTAATTTAGATTTTGATAGTGTGTCTTTTGTAAAAGAATTAGGGCATTTTAACCTTTTCTCAATATCACAAATTTGTGATAAGCAGCACAAGGTTCTTTTTACTAAAACTGAATGTCTTGTTGTGTCTTCTGACTTTAAGATGCCTGATGAAAATTAGATACTTTTAAAGGTCCCTAGATATCACAATATGTACAGTTTTGACATAAAGACACCTTCTCCTGCAAAAGGTTTGCCTGTTTGATTGAAAAAGCCACATCTAATGAATCTAAGTTATGGCATAGAAGGTTAGGTCATATCAATTTTAAAAATCTAAATAAACTTGTAAAGGGAAACCTTGTAAGAGGTCTACCTTCCAAGGTTTTCAAAAATGACCACACATGTGTTGCCTGCCATAAAGGCAAACAACATAAGGCCTCTTGCAAGGCTAAGTTAGAAAGATTGATCACTGTGCCACTACACACCTTGCATATGGATCTTTTTTGCCCTACTTCTGTGAAAAGTATAAATCATGCAAGTTATTGCCTTGTAATTACTGATGATTGTACCAGATTTAGTTGGGTATTCTTTTTGGCCTCTAAGGATGAAACTAGTGGCATTCTTCAGACCTTTATTAGGCAGATTGAAAACCAGCTTAGTCATAGGGTTAAAATCGTTAGATCATATAATGGCACTGAATTTAAGAATAGAGATATGCTTGAATTTTGTGGTAACAAGGGAATAAAACAAGAGTATAGTAATGCCAGAACTCCACAACAAAATGGAGTTGCTGAAAGAATGAACAGAACCCTAATTGAGGCTGCTAGAACTATGCTAGCAGATTCTCTCTTACCAACCACTTTTTGGGCAGAAGCAGTTAGTACTGCTTGCTATATTTTTAATAGGGTAAGAGTGACAAAACCTCAAAACAAAACTCCTTATGAGCTTTTGTTTGGCCACAAACCAATTATTAGCTACATAAGACCTTTTGGGTGTCATGTTACCATTCTAGATACTCTTAGTGTGCTTGGCAAGTTTGATGGAAAATCTGATGAAGGATTCTTAGTTGGTTACTCACTAAATAGCAAAGCCTATAGGGTTTATAATTTAGTAACCAAAAGAGTAGAAGTAAATCTGCATGTTAATTTTCTTGAAGATAAACCCAATGTCAAAGGAGTAGGATATAGATGGATGTTTGATATTGACTATCTTACTGATTCTATGAACTATATTCCTGTATCTTTGGAGAATCAAGCTAACCCACATGCAGGTGCTTCAGAAGTAACTAACAGTGCATGTACTTTACAAACTCTAAGTTTAAATGCCTCTGTGGAAAAAGATGAGGATGTAGACCTTATTGTTGTACCTTCAACTGTAAGGAATACTAAAGAAAAAGCTGCATCAAGGAAATCTTCCACAAATTCAAAGAAAGAAGAGATCTTGACAGAACTTCAACAAGAGAAGAAGGCTTTTTCTACTGACACTTCAGAAGATAATCCTAAGATTCAAGCTTTTAGAAGAGAGTTGGAAGAGATTGCTCTAAAGCATTTAGGAAAAGTATCTGAAAACACCACTACCAGTACTACTTTAGTTAATACTGGTAGTGAGCCAGTTAATACTGGTAGTTTTGATCATGATGATTCACCTATGCCAGAGCTCGAAATCTTTCACAAGTCTGACACAGGAATTTTTGATGAGGCATCTTATGATGAGGAGGGTGTGATAACTGACTTTAACAGTCTTCCTACAGAAATTGAAGTCAGTCCTACTCCTACACTTAGGATTCATAATATTCACCCAAAAAGTCAAATACTTGGTGATCCTAAGTCAGCTGTGCAAACTAGAAGCAAAGTGCAGAACAAATCAGGAGCTCATGCTCTTCTCAGTCATATTCAAAAGCAGCAAAGAAACAATCACAAAGATCAACAGCATTGTTTGTTTGCCTGTTTTCTATCTCAGGAGGAACCTAAAAAGATTGCTGAAGCTTTACAAGATGACAGTTGGGTTCAAGCCATGCAAGAAGAACTGTTACAGTTCAAGCTACAACAAGTATGGGTTCTTGTAGATCTACCTCATGGAATGAAGGTGATTGGCACAAAATGGGTCTACAGGAACAAAAGAGATGAAAGAGGTGTGGTTGTGAGGAATAAAGCAAGATTGGTGGCCCAAGGGTACACACAGGAAGAAGGTATTGACTATGATGAGGTTTTTGCTCCTGTGGTATGAAATAGAAGCTATCAGGTTGTTTTTAGCCTTTACATCATTTATGGGGTTCATTGTATTCCAAATGGATGTCAAAAGTGCTTTTCTGTATGGCACTATAGATGAAGAGGTTTATGTCTCACAACCTCCTGGTTTTGTTGATCCTGATCATCCTACAAAGGTTTATAAGGTGGTCAAAGCTTTGTATGGACTGCATCAAGCTCCTAGAGCTTGGTATGCTACTCTATCAACATTTCTAGAGAAGCATGGATACAAGAGGGGCACAATTGACAAGACTTTATTCATTAAAAGGGACAAAAAGGATATCATGCTGGTTCAAGTGTATGTTGATGATATCATTTTTGGTTCTACAAACAAGTCTTGGTGTGATGAGTTTGAAGCCTTGATGAAAAGCAGATTTCAGATGAGTTCCATGGGTGAACTCACATTTTTCTTAGGTCTACAAGTCAAACAGAACAAGGGAGGAATCTTTATATCTCAGGATAAGTATGTAGTTGAGATACTTAAGAATTTTAATCTTGTAAATGTGAAAGCTGCAATAAAACCCATGGAGACCAAGTTGCCTCTGACAAAGGATGAGGAAGCTTTTGATGTAGATGTGCACTTGTACAAATCCATGATAGGTTCCCTCATGTACTTAACTGCCTCTAGACCTGATATTATGTATCAATGAGAGGATTGTTGGGAAAATAGATTGTAACAGACTTAATACTGGTAGTATAAGAGTTAAGTCTGGTAGTAATAGTTAGTTCTGGTAGTATTGAGTTAATACTAGCAGTACTAAGTAAAGTCTAGCAGTACTAAGTTAGTACTGGTAGAGTAGCAGTACTAGAGTTAGTACTGGTCATAGTTAGTTAAGTCTGTTCATAGTTAAGTCTGTTTATGTAACAGAATAGTAATAGTTATCTTAGAGATATCTTAGGAAATGATATGTATTATCCTTTAACACGTTTGTAAAGCCCATTAGGGTTTCCTTGGTGTATAAAAGGAACCGTAAGGCACATTGTTAAAAATGTGATTGAGAAATATCAATAGAAGCATAGAGCTTATTAGCAATTTAGTATTATTGTTTCTTCTTAATTCTTGTGTTAAGTTTCCGC